>JBCJKH010056653.1:23314-62669 GCA_039877255.1 Loriculus beryllinus
AGGGAGGTTCATCTTCCTCCCATGCTTACCTTTCCATGGATCTTCTCTACAATAGCAGTCTGTCGCACATTCCCCACGTGCACTGTCACCTGAAACCCCTTCCGGAAAGTCGTGGCATGGAACAACAGCACGATCTCAGCTTCAAACACTGAGCAGATAGTAGGGTTCATTTCTGGGCTCACCATGACCATGCCCTGCACAACAACCCAAAACTCAGACCAATTAGGGTCAGCCTCCGTGCTTCTGAACAGCCTCCAAACCCACAAACGCAGCTGCACTCTGTGACTTGGACTTGCATCCCATTCTCAGCCTTGTCCCATCCTATTCTGCAGCATGGCCATCTCCTCCCATTCCAGCAAGTTTCCTGCAAGCATCTGTGCTTCATTCCCACCCTACCAACGAGGGATCTCCAGGTAAATCTCCACTCCTGGCAGCAGCAGGACCCACCTTGCGCAGCAGGGAGCGGTCGAAGGGCCCGAGGGCCAGCGTGGCTGCCTGCCCAGCTCGCAGCACGCGGCAGGCTGAGCGGTTGCGTTGGATACTGCACACTTTCAACCGCAGGAACTTCCCGTCGTCAGTGGGACCAACCACCAGGTTCTCCCCTTCTCGGCAGATCCCACTGCCCATGGCAGGAAAGCAAGAAAGAAGTGCAGGAGAGTTCATCAAGAGACAAGGAAGAAATTTCACCCTTCAAAGGTAAACTCCGCTCAAAAACCTCCACGGCCAAGGAGGTGAGTGTCCTTGGGCTCTTACCCAGGACCAACTAACAGGGATGCAAAGCTGGTAGGAACAGGGATTTCCTGCAGTAGGAGTGAAAGCCACACTACAGCTCCTAAGAATAGGAGCAGGTAAGACAGAGGGCACTGTCCCCAGTGCTCTGCCACACTGCACTGCTGCTGGTGGGGAGACAGTGGTTGACACCCGCTCTGTGCAGATACACTGGTAGCCAAACCGATCACTCCTGAACACTAAGGGAAAGCTGCATTCTCAGGGGGCGGCATGCAGTTAACCTCTGCTGGGATTGGAGGACTTGTCCTCTACATTTCCTCCCCCTGTTTGTGGAATGGGGAAAGCAACACCTTGGGGTAATGGCTAACCTCCCCCAACTCTGGATCGCAGAATGCCTTCCTTCGGCACTCTGCTGGTCACATTCCCAATCCAGCAACTTCACAGCAGACTCTCTGCTTGCCACCACACCACCAATAATTTGCTCATGGCACCTCCCAACACCCTGTAAGGCTTTACCCTCTCTTGGGTCACTCATCTGGCAGCAGTGAGGACTGAGCCTTGCACCACTTCCACATCTGCAGTGGATGACTCCAACCCTGAGGGAACACCAGCAACCATTCACACGCACACTTATCCGCGTGGCCTCACTTACCTTGACAGAGTTCCTCCTACCACAGTCCCCACCTCTGGCACAGTGTAAATTTCATCAACCTGCAGCAAGGCAACAAGAACAAGCTGCTCAGACAGCTGTGAAATAGCACTCCAGAACGAAGACAAGGCGCTCACCCCTTATGTGGACGGAGGTAAGCTCTCTGCTGATTGTTAAGACACCGTGGTGGAGTTTTCACCAGCTCACGCTGCCTTCCCATTAGAGGAACTTCTGCCTTGTAAGTGGCAACCAGAGAAACAATCTTATCCCTGAGATGAGCACCCCTTTGTTAGGACAGAGCCTAGCCTAACAGGCTTTTTTTTATCCCAAAGACTGAGTCCTTTCTTTATTTTATTGTCTCCTAATAGTCCAGGAGTCCACCACATCTCTACCCCTGGTGTTCAGATCCCCTGGATGCTTGTCATGTGTCACAGCAATGACTGCGATACCAGAACTGGAAACAAACTGCCCTTACGCACCTGAAACTCTGTTAGTTGCTGCATTAGTTCTTCCTGCTCTTTACTGTTGGTCAGTGGAGGCAGGATGTTGAGGAAGACTTTTAAGAGATCCAGGTTCTCCCCAGAAACACTGGACAGTGTGAAGATGGGGGTGATGCTGTCAGATACAAATAAACAGGAATAAGCAGAAGGGCAGAGCACAGCTGCAGAGGGTGGATGGGATTCTAAATTTACCAAGTCCAGCAAAAGGACAGAGACTGCAGCAGAAGAAAGGAACGGTCCCTTACTTGGGAGACTGTGCAAACTGCTGTGCTGCTGTAACAGCATCATCATCTGAGTTCACAAGCAGGGGGAGCTTGTTGCAGCCTGGCTGTTTCAGGATTCGCTCCAGCTGCTTCACTGTCCGCTCCACGGTGGCTTTTGAACACAAATCAACTTTGCTGATGACAATGAAGAAGGGGACCTTGAGGGCCATGGCCAAGCCCAAGTGCTCTCGTGTTGTGCCCGCTGCAGGAAACAAGTGAGAGTGTAGGTGCAATAGCAGTCATCATTGTTGCTTGTTTATGTGACAACTATGTCTCCTGGCTCTCCCACAGGCCCACTCTAGAGTGACCAGTCTAACCAGTGAAACTGATTCTCAGGCAACGAAATATCAAATTTATTCTATTAAACAAAACCAAACATCAGTCCAGGAAGACATAAAAACCACCAAGGATTTTTGTGACTGATCTGTTTGTTTCAGAAAGATGCAGTAGTTTGCATTCTTGGGCTGCAGTCTGCCAGAAAACAGCCACAAAAATGTCAAGAAAAGATGTGGGAGAATTCCAACTGCTTTTTACAAGGCTTTGGGATTCAGCACCTCCAAGAATATGCCAAAGTTGTGGGGTTTTCTGACAAAGACAGCTTCGAATTCCAAACAAAGCCTCTCTGTCCAGTGTACAGTTTAATGCTGGCTACAGCTGGTGAGAGGAACCTAGCTCTGCTCCCCTCTCAGGCACTGGCTTACAATCAGTAGAGGCTTCCAGACTCCTATATTTTTCTGACCATTGTTCCCAGCTAACAAGGACTCACTCCCCCATTCTCCATTTCTCTTCACAAGTCGCTGTCAATCCATGCAGGCAGAGCAACACTCACCAATGCCAGTGTTGGCGCTAACCACCAACATAGCAAAGTCCGGGCAATAGCTGGTGAGACCAAAGATGGTTGTTTTCAGGTACTTGTGGTGGCCAGCCAGGTCAATAAAAGTGATCATTTTGGAAGAACTCTCACAAATCTCTTCTGCTGTTCGGGAGTCACTGTAATTTACCACCTGAGGGACATAAGGACTCAGTGAGAAAAGGAGCTCCAGCAGGCAAGTGAAGAAAACTCAGCTCTCATCTATCTACTTTGACCTCAGAGTGAGATCATTCACCATGGGTGCAGGACACGAAGTCTGCTGTAAATGGACACCCAGCACTATGTTTCAGCTAAAGGGACACAGAGCTGAGTCACCTCTCTACCCTCATGTTCCACTCACAGTTGTAACAGGAGGGTAGCTCTACTCTCCTCCAACTTTCAAGCTCACCTCTCCTTTGCTGTTGAAGCCAAGGATCTCAAAGCTGATGCTCGACGTTCTCCCTGACTGGATTTCATGAAGATGCCGGAAGAGGTTGAGGCGTGCTCTGCCCCTCCCGTTGTCCAGCTCTCCCTGTGTCAGGACACCCAACAGGGTTGACTTCCCTGAGTCCACATTCCCCAGCACAGCTACTCGCAGGTCTAAGAACTACAGGCAGAGGAACAGAGAAATCATGAAACTTCACCACCACTGTGCTGGGTGTGCGTGAACACTACATGGTGGGGGAGATGTGTCTCAGAGAGCTGCCCTCTGCAATGGACACTGTGCAGTGTAATCTTGCTTAGATTCTGCTCTTGCTCCCGGCAAACTACTGCCCAGGAGTTGTGATACACACTCCGGCTTTGATATCACCAAAAAAGGCTATTTGTTACAGCAGAACCTCTAAATCCTTCCTTGTTTATACGCTGGCCTGCATCAGAACTGTTGTCATAGAAGTGAAATAATTTCTCACCTCTGCTCCAGGCAATGTCCCTTCTGGTATCTGCCTCAACCACAATCTTGGAGATGAAAAGCATTATCATCAAGCCTCCCTCTGGCAGCTCTTTAAAGCATCTGCTATGGGCCAATCTATGACACAGTGCCTCTAGGGTTTGGGCTCCCATCCCAAAAGGAAGTGGCTTACATGAAGCCTCTAAGTGTTTAGCAGGAGAGGATGGCCGAGACGCAGGTCCCTACCTGCTGGTTGTCAGGCACCTTTCGGACAAGCACCTCCGTTATCTTCCTGGGAACGTCACTGTCATAATCAACCTCCCTCTCCCGCAGCACTGTAATATCAGCCCCAACCCTGCCACAAACATGAAAGAAAGGGGTGAGACACACTTGTATTTGGCAGCTCTTGCACCTCTAGAATTATAGCTGGCAAAGTGAATGGGATGAAAGCAAGGAAGGAGCCTCAAGCTTCCAGCCCAAAGCCTTTGCATGTCCAGAACCTCATGATGAGGGAATTTCAGTCATACAGAGGCTTTGCAGAACAGAGCCACCGGCTCCCCAGGGGACTCCTGGGGCAAAGTCTCTCTACTGGAGGCTGTTTGTGGCTGTGGGCCCTGCAGATGAAAGGGAACACGTACTTCTCTGCCATGCGGCGCAGTGTCTTGAGCGAGGCACGCATCTCCTCCTCTGAGAGGCCCACCAGCAGCCCATTGTCCTCCACGCCGATCTGATAGACGGCCTCACCTCGGCCTTCCTGCAGTCTCCACTTCATCTGTGTCACCAGGTGCTCAAAGCGGTAATGCGAGGGATTCACCAGCTTCAGCTGTTTATCAGAGGGGGTGGTTATAGTCACAGCTGGATGCAGAGTGAATCCCACTGCCCAAGCTAGCAACTGCCTGACCCAACACCATGAAGCAATGCTCCCGGTCCTGACCCACCTCTAGAAACCACAGCCCATGTCAGCGTCTGCACAGCCACCACAGGACAGGTGAGACAGAGTTTCACAAAAGTGCATGCACATGGCAGAACTTTTCTGCATCTTGCTACAGGCATCTGTGCCTTGCCTACTGTGTAGGTAAAGACAGGACCTATCTGTGACACATTTGCAAGTAAGCCATGAGAAAGTGGCAAATGATTATCAGTGACACCTGCACCTCCCCCTCCAAAGGAATAAGATTTCAGGAAAAACACAGTGGGTCTCTTCTCCTAAAACAAATTCCTAAAAATGAGTCCTGAGATCAGACTCTTCCAGCTCAGCACAGTGAGTTAGGCACAGAAGCACAGAAGATGACTGATATTTCCTTAGTATGGTGTCTACTTTTCCATCCCTTCCCTACACATATTCCCCATATGCTGTCTTTGGTGAAGTTACTCACTGCAAAATAGCCCTCTGGGAGGAAAACCTCCTTCTGCAACCTCAAAAGGCTCACCTTATACTCGATGTTTCCATCTTCTGCCTGGTCAGAGAACAAAACGAGACACAAAGGTTAGATGCTGTGCCAGCAGGGACTTCCACACACATCAGCTGCCCAGATACCCTGCGACTCGCGCTGACAGTTTCAGAGAGAGGGAGATTGGCAGAAATACACTATGTTAGGTCACAGCCTCTTCTGCCATTCATTCCTACACTTAATTGGAACTTACTTTCAGTTTGTTTCTACTGTTTGCATCTAATGTTACGAAAACCAGAGAACAAAACTAGAGAGGGACACAGAGGCAATACTGTTTGGGGAGGATTTTTTTACTGCTGGTAACGACCACAGCCAGTCTAACAGCCACAGAGAGAGTTCCAGTTTCAAAAAGGCACAGGGCAGCAGATGATTGAGTCTCCCCCCTCACCTGCTCATGACCCACAGTGCCACCCACAGCATCCCACTCCCACACTATCCAGCAGCTTCCATCTACCCAATGTGCACAGAAACAGAGGACTGGGAACAAAACCCATTGCTTCCTCTTGTGCGCACTGATACCCTCCCCCAATTAGGTTTTCTTTGACTCCCTTCTATATCCTTATGTATCATCTCTCTGCAAAAGAGAAGGACTACAAACAAGGAAGCAAGCTACAGACTTCTTTGCAGAAGAGCAAGCTGGCCACTGGCCTGGCAGTTCTGGAGAACCAGGCCTGATCAGGACTGTCTCTACACAACATGCTCAGAAGGGCTGAAGCCAGACTGGGGTTTCACAGAAGGGTCTGTGTACTCATCAAGTTTGCTCCAACCACAACAGGCACCAGCTTTCCAGTGAGAACCTGTAGCCAATATTGAAGTAATCTTCCCACTGATTCAGTATAAGGACAACTGAGAAAGGACTGGAGCCTCCAGGAAGCCAAGTACTCTGGCAGACTAAATGGGGCTACCAAACCTAAGCAATTTCTTTTCCTCTGGACACCTGTTTGCACGTCAGGAGAGGCAATAGCCCTCTCCTTGCCTTCTAGCTCAGCTCCTAAGTGCTTATGGTGGCAAAAGGCCAACAGAGGGAAGTTCGTAATTGTCAGCTTAGCTCTCAGGCAGCGGAGCTATGCAGTGAGAAAAGGGTACTTGTGGAAGTCTTCTTCTCTTACCATCTACCAGCTTTCCAGCTCTAAGAAAACTACGTTAACATACTGAGCTGTCGCCTAAATAAGGGTGTGGGTCTCCTTCAAGGCGGCTGAGAATAGAAAAGCAACAAGCCTAGACTTGCTGGGCCACACACTGCACAGGGTGGTCAGGGACAGGAAGCTGTGCTGAACACACAGGGGGCTGTCCAGCCTCCAGCTCAAAGGAACAAAAACTGAACCGTGGCTGCAGGGTACAGTACTGCCCGTGGAGAATATTTAACAGGAGCAAAGCGCTGTTTTCCTTTCTTGCCGAGAGTCACAACCCTGCCTTATGGAGGAATTGCTCCCTCCAAGCACAGGCTCTCATGTATTTTACAGAAGACTCACAGAGTGAAGCCAAGCAATTGACTCCGGGGCAACGTGATGCTCCCCACAGTGGCGGTCCTATTAGAGTAACCAACACACCCATTTCCTACCAATGTCACTTCTTCCTGCTGCAAGAGGCAAGTGCCTCACATTCTCTCAGTACCATCTGTATCTCCATGTAAGAAAACAGTTGCCAAATTAGCTGTGAAAGGAGTCACTAGCACCTGCTGAGCAATGTCTGAGTTTGGCAGCTGGAAAGGGTCTTACACCCACCAGATCGGCTCTCGGGAAGAGATGCGAACAAGACGCTCGGCAGTACGAGTTGGGGAAGCATTGTTTCCAAAGCTATTCAGTTTCCAGACGGACACCAGGCACCGACATGCCTCTGACGGACAGCGCTTGGCACACCACGCAGGGAGCCCGCTGGCACTGGGGGCACAACCATTGCCCGCTGCCACGTCAAACCCCGGAGGAGGCCGGGGGGCTGCCGGGGCCGCAGGACGGCCCGCGGGGTTGCTGGCCCAGCTCGGCACGACCCCGCGCCAGCACCGCCGGGACCCTCGGCCGAGCCTCTCCAGAAGCTGCCTCCCACCGAACCCGCGACCGAACCCGTCCGGGTGCGGGGCAGCCGGCGCAGCACCGACCTCTCGGGACGGACACACACACACAAACCGCCCCTGCCCGGCCCTGACAGAAGCGGCGCGGGCCCCTGCGGCGCCAGGCCCCGGCTTGGGGGGAGACCCCCACCGCGGCTGACGGGACGCGGCGGCCCTCGGCCAGGCCGGGGGAGCTCACCTCAGGCGGCAGGTACGGCGGGTTGTTGGCCTTTCCCCCACGGCTCCGCCCGTTCTTCTTCTTCGCCTTGGAGCCGCCGCCGCCGGGCGCGGCCCCCCCTCGCCCGCGGAGCGCCCCGCCGGCCCCGCCGCCCGCCGGCCGGCAGCAACCCCCGAACAGCTCCGACACCCGTGAGTCCATGGCTGCCGGCACGGCCCCGCCGCCCCGGTGCGGCGCCCGCTCCCTGCCCGGGCTCCCCGCCCCGGCTCCACCGCCCCGGTCCCGGCGTCAGCAACCGCCGCGCGGCGCCACGGGAAACCGAGTCCCGCCAGCAGCCGGCCTACTGCGCCGCCGTCGGAACTACAGCTCCCAGCGTGCTCCGCGGCGCACCCCCTCAAGCCTTCATGGGGCCCCCCCGCAGGGACGAATGGGAGTTGGAGTCTGAGGGAGGCGGCGCCGCCTGGCGGCCACCGGCGCACAGCACACAGGGAACCGCCGCTCCCCGCTCCCTGGCCTCCGGGGTCTGCCGGTACCCGCGGGCGTGCCTCCGGCACTCCGCCCGTTTTGCCGCGAGTCCCCTGTTCGGTGACAGCGAGCTACCAGCACCCGTTCCGACGGGCGGTCTCGGAGGTGTTTGGCACTGGGGTGCCGATTAAATACGTGGGGGCAGCAGCCCAGCACGGAGCTACCTCAGAGGACTCCCTTATCTCCCGCCGGGGCGGGGAAACGATACGCCAGGACCAAAAGCCCCTTCTGCCCCCCGTAGCATGCCCATACCGAGTGTTCCTCCACCGCATCTCCTGGGGAGGGTGACTCTTTATTAGTGTTTGTTAAACTTTCACGGTGCGTGGCGCTCACAGCAGGCAGCCACGGCTCCGGCACGGTAACCTCGCTTCGCCAGCGCCGGGCAGCGGCTCCTCCCGCCACCCGGCAGGGACCGCCCTCCCTCCGCGGTGCGTTGAGGCTGCACCCAATGAGGCTGCGGCCACGTTGTTTCCAAACACCCCAGCTCCCATTCGCCGCATGCTCCCCGCCCGCCCCGGGGCGGAGGGACCGGCTCTGCTCCGCACTGGAGCCAGCGGCGCTGGCCGGCAGCGGAGAAAGGAACCCAGCTGCCCCCGGCGGCGCTTTTCCCCCTCACTGCCGCGCACCTGCCAGTCGTGCTCTGGGCGGGGAGAAACCGAGTTCCAGAGCCGCCCGGGCAGCCTTGCGACGCGGCAGCCGCAGCTCACGGTGAGCGCGGCCGGACTGGGGTACCCGGTTTGCCGCAGCCACTGCGATGCCCGTTCAATGCCACGGTCGTAAGCCCCACCGAGCACCCCAGCAGCAGCCCCTTCACCCGCTCCCGGCGCCGCCGACCGAGCCCGACCGAGCCCGACCGCCCATGGCCGCGCTGCCCGCACCCCCGAGCCGGAACCCGCCTCCTCCCCACGGGGCACGGCGCATGCGCCGCAGGAAGCCGTTGTGGGCGGGGCCTCCGCCACTCCCATGCTGCTCCGCGGCCGCGGCCATTCGAATCGCTGGCGGCTGCCGATCGGCAAATGGCGTCTCGCTTGGCTGCGGCTGCTCCGCTCTCTCCGGTCTCTCCGGTCTCTCCGGCGTCCTCGCTGCTTCTTCCTGAGGCATCCCCGGGCCTGAAGCGCGGCGGCAGGATGGTGCCCCGGAGGAGCGAGCTGGCGGTGGCCTGCCCCTTGGTGTCCGTGGTGTTCCCTGGCGCCGTGACCCGGGAGAGCTGCTGCCTCTTCGCCTGCGAGCTCCTTAAGCACGTCATGCACCAGCGGCACCAGCTCCCGCTGCCCTACGAGCAGCTCGCCTACTTCTGCCGCCGGGCGGCTAAGGTGAGGGGCCGTGGTGGCCAAAGCGGTGGCCGGGGGAGCCCTGCGCTGCGGGCACCCGTGCCCGCGGCCTTCGGGTGCGGCCTGTCAGTTAACCGTTATGGTTCCGTGACTCCCGTTCATTGAGTCTTAACTGCTTCTAAAACCCTCCTTGTAGCTTAAATGTTGCTACGGCTTCATCCGAAACAAAGAAAGCGAAGCTGTAGATTGGGTGGGTGGAGGTCTCAACAAGTTACTGTTTATTTCTTGCCCTGGTTTCTGCTTAAAGCGTGTCGCTGTTTTGTTTGTTACTCTAACAGCTCTTCAGGGAAAAAAACTAAGGTGATTTGGAGTTGTTGTGGTTTAAACCCAGATGGTAACTTGGAACCACACAGCCATTCGCTCACTCTCCTCCTGCTCAGCTGGGGTGGGAAGGAAAATCAGAAGACTATAAACCCCACGGGTTGAGATAAGAACAATGTAGTATTATTGCCAATAATAATAAGGGAAATGACAAGAGGAGAGAATATAAAACTAAAAGGGTAAAGGAAAAACAAGCAGTGATGAGCAATACAGTTGCTCACCATCTGCCAGCTGATACTCAGCCTTACCCAGGCAGTGCTCTGCACCTTCTGGGTGACTCCCCCCAGTTTATGTGATGTGCTGTTGTATGGAATGCCCCTATTCAGGCTGAAACCAGGACACTGGTGATAACTGTTCTTCAAAAGATGTGGCTTGTAATTCTTGTGGGAATTGATCAGTACAATGGGTCAGATTCAAACTGTGTAGCTTTTGTGTTCCTCTGATCTGATTCTGTATGTGGATGCCTCTGTCTTTTGAAAGGAGCATAAAACCTTTGAGCTTTTCTTGACTTTCAGGGATGGGCTATACTTTCTGAAGAGTGTATTAGGACTAATGTGTCCTGATAATTAAATACACTAATTCTCTTTTTTGGTTTTGGGTTTTTTTTTTTCTTCTTCTTCTTCCCCAGGATGGAGATGGGATTAAGAAGCCACCCCCCATGGACCCGGCAAGCAAGAAGTGCCAGCAGGTGCTGATGGAGCTGGAGGGAGTGCTCCAGCACTTGGAAGTAATGTTTAGACTGACACTGGTTCCTCGGGTTCTAATTCTACTTGGAGGCAATGTCATGAGACCCAAGGAGCTCTACGAGCTCAACTTGGAGGGCATCCTTGAAGGCAGTGCTGAAGAGAGCCTGAAAACCGCATCCTGCGTTCGCAAGCTGTTCCACTCGCTGTTTGTTGCGGATGTCTTCAGTGAACTTAAGGCTCTCCCTGCCATGGGCACTGTTGTTATGCTCCAAGGACACCGTGATTGTGGTGTTGATTGGTTCCGGCCCAAGCTCAACTATAAAGTGCCGACCCGAGGGAGGAAACTAACTGTGAGTTTGTCCTGTGATGGAGACATCAACATAAGTGCCTTGCCTGCTCAGCATGTGGCTTCTGAATGGGAGGACTACGTCTGGTTTCAAGCACCAGTGACACTCAAAGGCTTTCATGAATGATATGTGCTCTGTAGAACATTTATAGAATATTCAATAACCTTTGGTGCTGCTTTAAGTGATGAAAACCTTATCAAATGTAACAGTGTATTCTTGTCTATTTGGATCTGTTATCCAGGGCATCTACTGCCTTCATTTAGCTCACCTGTGTTCATCTGTCTTCATTTTCTGAATTGTTGAAAGCAAATACCCTTTAAGGCACAGCTGCACACAGATACAGTGATTCTTTAGAGACCTGAATTGTGGAGATGAATTAGTGGGTTGGGAGTGAATTTTTCCTGCCACATACTTGTTGAACTGGCAAATACTGGATACAGTCTTCTTTCTCTGGAGGTTTTATTTCATAATTCAAAGAGTGGGACTTCACAGAAGTTGGGATGTCTAGGTACCTAGCAGTGTCTTGTACTGCTGGTGAAAATAGGGTGAACAGTCCTGTGGAGGAAGGGAAGCACATCTTCCTATTTTTTTTGGCTTTTACTAACCTTTAGTCCAGCAGCCCTGACTATCAGTGAGACACACAATTAAAAGTAAGCAGTTTCTGCTCTAACTAGTAAGCAATTAGAACTCCCTGCCTCAATATACTAGAATATTCTGACTTAAAACAGCAGTTAATTTCTTGCTTACTTTTACTTTTAGACGTCTTAGACTCTATATGTTTATGAAGTGTGAAGAAGAGGTGAGGGGAGTGTGATCAAGTTTAGCACTATGCCTACCTGTCTGTTCCTGTTCTAAGTCAGACTATGTTACTTGGAAGGAGAGCTTAAGTCCTTTCTTCTGGCCTGGTGTCTAGTGCAGAATGAGACAGAAAGGGAGAGAGAGAAACCTTGGAGCATAGTGTGTCAGAACTAGATAGCTGTTGTAGTTATCTTCAGTCAGGTGAATATGTATTTGTAATGTAATGAGCCTATTAGCTACAGAGCTCTATCCTGTTTGAAGAGAAACACAGTCATACTGGTAGCAAGGTCACCTGCAGTTTTCTGATAGCAAATATTGCACGATAGGGTGGTAAAAATCTTTTTAAAGGAGGGTAAAAGTTGATGTGCTCTATACTTGGTGCATATTTTTAACTTTGTCCTTTTGGAATGGAATGAGATGATAAAACTAGGAGGAAATTCAGTTGATAATTTTGAGCTTGGAGTCCACTAGGGTGCTGTCTCTGCCTATCCATTAACAACTGCTTACAATGTGTAGTAACTGCTAAAGCTTGCTCTAGGGGAAGAACTGCCAGAATGAAGAAGGCAGTCTTATATATTCAAGTAGATAGCTGCACATAACCACAGGTCTCTTGAATGAAGCATAACTTGAACATAGGAGTGTGTGTGCTGAGGAGATCAGAACTCTTCCACCAAAGCTGCTTGTTCTGCATAAGCTCTTGAAGAGAAGACTTGGTTCTGAGGAGCAAGGGCCCATTCCTTGCCACTCTCTTCCCCAAATGAGTGCAATGTTACTGCATTAAACTGTTTACATATTCTGTTATACTTGAACTATGAATGCAGCAAGGATGTGCTGGGTATGAAAGAAGACAAGATGCTTTTAAGTTTGGTTTTTTTCTTAAGGTTTTTAGAGTTTCATTAACAAATTTAGTACTATAATTGTTATCCAAATAAAATGTTGTGTTCTATATGCAGTTGCATTGGATTTATTTAATATCTGGCAAAGTGAAGGTTCTGCTGGTGGCAAACCAACTTGCCTCCATTCTGTGTACATATTGAAACTGCAGGTTCACAGGTGTTCCACTTTTCTGACAAAGTTCATGATGTCTTGTGCCAGAAGCTTTGGTTCCTCAAAGGCAGCAAAATGCCCTCCACGTGGCATGTAAGAGTAAGTGATGATGTTCTTGTAGGCTTCCTTTGTCCAGACTCGTGGTGTATGTATTATCTCCTGAGGAAAGGCTGCGATCCCTGTGGGAACATATACTCCAACCCTAGAAGACATTGGTTAACTGCATTTTTGGAGCAAGTAGTGGGGGAAGTCTATAAACCCCTTCTGACTCTGGTAACTGCCACAGTCAGCTGGGGAAGTTTACCACAACAAACTGTTTTGTGGTCTTGTGCTGTGCTTTCATTTGGATCTCCTTGACTTTAAAAGTGTTGTACCCAAAGAAGAGCAAAGTAGAGCCGACTGTGCACTCAGTTCAATCTTGAAACGTTTCAGATTTTTTAACTTCCCTTGTTTTGTGTATGTTTTGTGACATGTGGCAAGATGTCACAGTTCTGGGAATTCAGAAACCAGCTGGCTCATGCTTACTTTAGAATTCATGGTGCCAGTGCAAGAAATTACTCTCTTGAGGGGAAGGGTAAACTGGTTCAGTCTACAGAGAAAAGGACTCTTCTGTTCATTTGCATGATCAATCACTTGGAGAATTCTGCTCAACAGCATTTTCCTGCTCAGCCTCTCATATTCATCTTAATGCCAGCAGCTGTGAGAAGGTGCTGCGTTACAAGTACTGCTCTCCAGATTGCTTCCCCAAGTTTCTACTCAAAAGTTGTAGTTTTTAGTTTATCCACCAGTGGGCCACATCTTTCCTAATTCATTCTGAACTTCTCTTTTAGAAATGCTCATGTTTTTCTGTCTGGTTTTTACTGAACTGAGCCACAGGTTACGTTTGTTTGATGAATAAGTATATGACCTGCATTTTGATCACAAACAAGACTGAAAATACTTGGGTAAGTCTGCATTGTCTTGGCCACAAGCTCCCGTGTGAATTACAATTTGAAAGAAAAGTGACCTTTAACTATATGGTTTTGGTTTCATGTTACCTGGAAATAGCACTTAGATCAGGGTCCTTGGTAAAGTTCTCCTTGTAGAATCGCATGGAGGATACGATGGAGGCTGTCACCCAATAAATCATCACATTGGTCAAAAGCTCATCAAGAGTGTATTTGCTGTTGAGTGAGAAAGATGAAGAAATTTCCTTGGAAGCTGTTTCTCAGTATGCTGTATTGTGATTTTGCCCTGAAGTGCCCTCGTTTCCTCTTGTTCTTCACTCGTATTCAAGAAGCAAATTGACATCCCTGTACCCAGACCAAAACTACAAGCAGTAGCCTGCAGGCAATCTGCTATAAGTTTAAACTACTGCTTGTCACATGTAATCTTCCATTATTCAGCTTTGGTTGGTCAGTCTTTTACCTCTGGCCTCATCAGTTTTCATCACTCAGTCTTTTAATGAGTGTTGTTAGGGAAGAGCATCTGTTTTCTTACCTTTCCAAGCCTCCATCATCTTTCTGCAGAAATGATTTATCTGTCCAGGTAGAGAATTTCTCCAAAATATATGCAGCAAGCCCCACAGGGGAGTCATTCAGTCCACAACCTAATTCAGGAGAGGGGGAGAGCTGTTACAGTTGCTTGGCATTGCAATACTTCAGTAGAAGTTAAACTGGGTTTTGTTGAGTTCTTTAGAGTTTTCTATGAGAATTCAGTAGAAAAATCTGTATTTTAGTAGCCCTGGTAGTACTTTATCCTTGAGAAATTCACCCCAGCTGTAACTGACTGCAAACTTAGGTAATTCCTACACAAAGGAAGCTAGGAGCTAAGAAACTCCTGTTGGCTTCGTGGTCATGTGTGGCAGGAGGTACAAATTCAGGTGTAAAGGGATTACAAGACATTTTGGATAAACTGTTTGGAGCAGCATCCCACTTAGGGTGGATAACCAGCACATTGAATGCTGTCCATCACTTTTTATCTAACTTAAACAGTGGAGGGTTGTGTATCTGTTACCTGTTTCTGGCTATGGGGAAACACTAGCAAATATTATAAGCACAGCACGTACACAGTGTATTGTATCTGTGTTCTTACTTGTAAAATGGGGACAGGGATGATTACTTCAGTTGTGAAGGAGGTTTGCCTTGGGAAATTCCTGTATCGTACCCCAGGCTGTGGTTTACAATATACTTGGTGTTGCCAGCTCCAAGTGAATTTTACCACTGAGTGACTATGTAGAAGATGATGCACAACACAGTCTTAACAGTGGACATAGCAAATGCGAAGTAAGTTTGTGCATTGGCACAACTCTTTCCCTGTGCTGGCAGGCCCGGAGTGATTTGTTACAGACCACAGCCATGTAAATGCTTTGTCCACAGCGGTAGGGCAGGCTGAAATGTGCTAGCTAGCATGTAACCCATCTGGAGATGAGCTTTTTCTGGGCTGAAAGCTGCCTCTGAACTACTGTATTCAACATCCACAGGTTAGATGCTCAAAAATAAGAGACTTGTTTGCAGTTTGTCATTCACCCTGTACACAATTTAGATATACAACTTGTGGTAAATGGAAACACTTTAAGCTTTGCTTTAGACCTGCCTAATGCAAACTAAACTGACAATGTAGGTATTTCTTCAGACTGAGTAGGAGATAGACATTTTTTTCCTCCCTCTTCAGTTTCTACATTTCACTATTCTAGTGTGCTACAAAATCCCTGCTCTTCTTTTTGCAGGCTGAAGAGTCCTTGGCTATGTACAAGGCTCATACAGAAGCTGCTTGGTCACTCCAGCCTTCCTTTTCTCCCCTTCCTGTACTCTTCTGATTCTAAAATACATTTATGAAACAAGGTGAACAGGGTGCAACAGATTCTGAATATTGTAGATTTAGTGTTAGTCTTAGTCTCTTTTTGCTTTCTTTAAGAGTTTGTAAGATTCTCTTGAACTCTGACCTGGCTGGCATTTCCAAGCCCTGTCCATGACTCATGGATTCTCTCATATGGCAGCAGCAGCCAAACTCGAGCCCATTGTGACTTTCTTCCTTACTTAAATTGCTTTGGACTTCATTGACATCAGTTTTTATTGGCCCACTTAATCAACAACTCACTTAAATGTTTTTGCAACTCTCTGCAGTTATCTTTAGAGTAAACCAAAGCCTGGATAGCTGTCAGGTTTTCACTTAATGGTTAACTTTTAACCGTAGAGAAATTGGGATCATGTTGAAATAGGCAGGTGCCAGCACAGGGTTTTTTTATTTACCCTCCCTCTCCTGGAACTTGCTTATTTATTCCTATGAGTGGATTCTCACGCTGGCCAGTTATTAATCCATGATCTTAATCCCTTTCTCAAGGCAGTTTAATTTCATTAAGAGCATTGGGGAAGGAACCTCAACAAAACATTTTTGGAAATTAAATATGTTCAGTTACTGGATCCCCTGCTCTTTGATTCTGACAGAGCTCTGATTTCTGAAGTGTGATTTCCTTGTGATGTTATCCCTTGTAAGCCTATTCTTCTCTTTAAAATAGTTCTGCTGGTTTCCTAATCAGTGATTAGACAGACTGGTCTTTGTTTTTCTGGGTCTACCTTCACTTTTGGCTCTTAAAAACCCCAAGAAAACAAGCTGGTGTCTTGTTTGTCTCCTTCTATTCCTTCGGTACTGCAATCAGTTCAAGCAACAGACTAGGCATTAATTAACGTTTCAGTTTGAGTTTTTTCTGGTTTCAGTCAGTTGCCGTGATGGGGTGCTATTTGTTTTATGGTCTCCACATCTGGCAAGAGTCTGAGACACTGTCTCTCCTGATAAAGGCTTCTTTCGTTAAATGAAGACTCCATTAGTCCTTCCTAGGGAGGACTGATGTAAATCATTCATTTAACTTTCTTGAGATGGCCATATCTTTCTTCAGACTCCTCATATACTGGCCTCACTGTGTCAGGCTTCTGGCTTTTCAGGTATTAAGGCTGTGTCTGGCTTCCTGCAAGTTTCCCATTGCACTTGCTTATGCTATTTTTATTCTTTTCACCCACATTTATTTCTAGAAGCTTCAATTTCAGGACCCTGTGCTTTATTTTAAGGTTTTTTTTTTTGCAAGAGAGTTCTTTCCCCAAGAGATGTGGCATGCCATTTAAAAGACCTTAAAAAGTGACACTTGTACTATCCTTTTTTTAAGCTGTTCTCCTTAACTTCCTTTTACATAGTTCTTGCCCCATGTCTTATATTTAGTCACCACAACTCATTGCTTCTCAAACACAGTTGGCCTTCGTTCAGCTATGTCTTTATACACCACGAACAGTTCCTATATAATGTTCAGAGGGAGGTATAGAAGTTTCATTACCTGCAGTGTCTGGTTTGGTGGCTTGGATGTGTAAGTATCCAGATTCTCGCAGAACGTCATATACATTCTTCTGGATGAAAGGATACGCACGGTGAACATCTTCCCGAGTGAGGCCTACGAGCCATGGCACATAAGCCCCAAGCATGACAGAAATAATCTTTCTCAAACCTCGTACAGCAACGAAGACAAGATTCAGATGAAGCCCTTTCACGCGCCTGAAATCAAGTTAATGAATAGAAGGTTAAATCTAATGATTGCCTGTCTCCAGATTTTCTATAAAATAAGTCTGACTGGGGCTGTGATAGAAATATTTTACAGAGTAAAATGCATGAAGCCCTTCAGGTTCATCATGACTGGAAAATAAACGGTGCCATCTCCATCCAGCTCTGCCGCTGGTATGATCTTAGCTTTAGGTATTCAGTTTCTGGATGTGGTATATCCGTGCTGGTGGCTCTGGCTGTTGATCTAATGTTGTTCTGTGCTACAGGAACAGGCTGCGCTGGTTATCTTCTGAAAAGCTCGGTCAGATCACACATGGCCACAGTGCTCTGGGTGCTGTGAAGCACAACTGCCACTCAGTGAAGACTGCTGCTCCGTCTCCAATCTAACTGCTTCAAGAGCTTTCCCAATTTATCTGCTTTCTGACCTAAGCATGGCTGTGGCGCCTGCTTTTCATGACATGCTAAACAATGAGCTGTGATGCCATCTTGTAAGGAAGGTGTTGTGTTTCTTCTTCAGTCTCAACTCTGCGTTTTCTATAGGAAGGTTCTATACTTCATGGTACCGTTCAGCTGCTGAAAGGCTGAGCTTCTTCCTTCTTTTTCTCCCTGCTGATTTTAAATTTATCTCCTTCCTGATTTGGAATGAGAATCTGTCTCCTTTAGCTGGTGACAGAAAAGCCAAACAGCTCTGAAATTTAGAAAGCATGAAAACTGTGCCAATATCAATGCAAAGCATACATACTTTGGATATTTATAGTATTTATGCTATTTATCCATATTTTGGATATATACACATACATACTTGGATACAAGTGAATGCACAGGGGTGGGCACATCCCTGGAGGAAACTGAGCAGAAGGGAATGAGAGGTAGGGCAAACAGGGGGCAGGACCAAGAAGATGGAGCCACAAGATAGGATGAGAACTGGAGGCATCTTTTCTGCACTGATTGCTACTCACTGTGGCAGCATCTGGGCCATGTTTGTGGTAATGCGAGATCCCCAGTCTCCTCCCTGTAGGTAGTATTCCTTGAAGCCCAGTCTGTTCATCAGCTTATGAAATATCCGAGCGGCTGCTACGCTGTCAAACCCTGTAGGCAGAGAAAAACAGAGGAGACCTTTTTGTTCTGGTGTTCATCCCCTGGCCAAAGATTGTGGCCTTTCAGAAGTATGTGAGTACGCTGCTGTGTGAAGGCACAGAGTGCTATGCTGCTCTGCCTCACTCCTTGGCAATAAAGTGAACTCAAGAGGATAAGAAATTCAGTAGAAAGTGGAGAAAGTGGGAATCAGACCTGGCTTCCAGCTACCAATGCCTTCCAAACCTCCAGTCAGCCCCAGAGCCTCAGCCACGCGGGTGTTAATGCAGAGCTAAGCATCTGCATGCGCAAACTGCAGTGCCCAGGGATGGCTCAGGTGTCATTCCAAACCCCTTGCGATTCCAACAAAGCCTTTTCATCACTTACCCTGCTTGTGCGGTGCCTCTGAGAAGCCATAGCCTGGGATGGATGGGCAGATGACCTCAAACACCACATCACCCTCATTCAGGCCATGGCTGGCTGGCTCTGTCAGCAGAGGGATGATTTTGTAGAACTCATAGAAGGAACCGGGCCAGCCATGGACCATTAGCAGAGGTTGAACAGCTCGACCATGAGGGACGTAGGAGGGCTTGATGTGTATAAAATGGATCTCGATCCCTGCCACACATCCAAGACACATAAATTAAAGCTGTGGTTCCACACAGTTCCTGCTCTGGACTCTGAAGATGGAGGGTGGCAAAATTGTTATTATCATTTGTATTGGAAGTTACACAATGCACGACAGGAAGATGCCTAACTGAAAGGGATGGCTGGTATTGTACCTACAGCTCATCTTTTACATACAAACAGCAGTATTGATTCCAGCCCCAGATACTGGAGTCACAAGAGTTTGAACATCCACCTCCTGAGGACCTGGTCTCACAGTATGTAAGTAGAGCTGCACTTACATGAATAGCATGGAAGTTTAACCTGCAGATCTGGCTAACCTCACTTGGCTAAACTGTGTGGTGGTAGTGGATATTCTAGCCTCGGAGTCTGGGTAAATTTTGCCATTTTCAAAGGTGGCTTCAAGGCCATAGCAGAAGGAAAGATCATTATTTAGCACAGGTTCAGGGCCGAATGAAGCCCATCTTGAAGTTGACATAATCTTATTGCCACTCTGACGGTCTTAACCTATAGGAGGTTATTAATAATATAGCCGCCACTAGTGATATTTCACTCATATCACTAAGCTTTTGTACATAGTGTTGTCTTAAATATTGTAACCTCTTAAATCACCCCTTTCTGTCTTTCAGAGTAAGACCTGTTCAAGCCACGGAGACCCCTCACCTTCGATGGTAGTTTTGAAATGGGGATACTTGTTCAGGACTTCTACTTGCTTGCGCCAGTCAAACTGGTTCCTCCAGTAGGCCACCACCTTCTGCAGGTAGCTGGAGTTGAAGCCATAGTGGAAGGCAGCCCCTTCCAGATGTGGTGTGTAGCGGGCCTGATCCAGGCGCCGGTGCAGGTTCTGCGGAAGGGAACCCTTCTTGTGAGGCTGGCCAGTGGCTCATGCGTGCCCTACACTGAGGCAGGCATGGATGGGCTCATCTGGCCCCGCTGGCTTTTGTATTGCCCTCTGGGACGCTGCGAGCCCTCCTCCAGTGGAGTACTCCACCTCTAGTGGAGTACTGGATCCTATTCTTAACCTTGCTGCTAACTTGCTTTAGGCTTTTGACATTAGGAGCTGGCTGGGGGAAAAAGAAGCTCAGCCTGAGCTTCCAACTGCTAGTTGGCTAGATAGGGACATGCAGGGACATGTTTGCACTTAGGGACAGAGGTGTTGTGACTCAGTCAAGCCTCCACCCCTCCTCACCCTACTAGCCCTTCCTTTTGTGGAAGCAGCCCAGTCCTGCCCCACCAGTATCACTGCTGTCCCAACACCCTAACACTCCATCATCCACAGACCCACTGTCTGCTGTCCAGTGTGGCCTTTCCACAGGAGAAGCCCCACGTCACACGTAGAGTCAGTGATCTCAAAGTCTTTATGGGCCATTGCAATGAATATGAGCTCGAATCCCACTCATAAAGGGCAGTGAGCCAGAGCATCATCTAGGTAGCTGCACTGGCTGGTGCACTGCTATCACCCCAAAGGGATCTCCTCAGAGCAAGGTGAGTGATGAACTGGCTCAACCTTGCAGCTTTCTGCCTCTCTCACATCCCAGCCACTGGTACCTCAATTTCTTTGTCAGACGTTTCAATCCTGAAGGGACGGATACTTTCATCTTCTTTCCCTTTTACAGGTCTTTCTCCTGAGCCCCACCATCCGTCACTCATTTCAGTAGTCTTGATCTTGTGTCTAGACCTCAGCCAGTAAACCAGCATCCCTCCAACCCCCAGGGCAGCTGCAGGGACCAGGACTGCATGCTTCTGAGAATATCCAAAAGACCTGGGGGGGTATAACGTTGTGGTCAACAAAAGAAGTGTCAAGGATAAAGGGGCTATGCTGAGGCTCATATTCACATCGGTTGGGTCTGAGCAGAAACAAACGCCTACAGATCCCATGGAGTCAGCAGGGGCTGAGGGTTTCTAGTTTTTGAAGATCACAGGCAAGATCTGTGGCAGGGTTACATCTACTAGCGCTCCTTAGTGACCTCAAGCCTTTGCTGATTAGGACTTGGTGATCACAAGGCTTCCTTGTCCCTCTTCTTGTGAACCAAGATGCCCTGGGGGACAAGGGTCAACAGGATATGGGCCAATCTATTTTCAGCAGGTACTGGAGTGAATGGGATAGCAGCAATTGGACACCTCCAGGAATAAAAACTGTACAGAGAGAACTGGCTGAGGAGCAGGAGCAGACACAATGGTCTTCAGCTGCTGGAGAGAGTTGGATGTGGTGGACATGTTCCTCTTAGCAGTGCTTTGTACATAGCCCTCCTACAGATTCAGCCCTCTTTTAGGGCAACACTGGTCCTCAACCACAGCTTTCAGTAGGTAAGAGTCTCAGCTTGTCTGTTTCTGTTCTGGGCAGCAAGGTTTCAGACTTTCTTGAGGTGGGAGGGCTGAGTCACCAGGGTTGGATTTAACAGACTTAAGCAGACATGCAGCATATTTCAAAACGGTTCACATGCTTGCACAATCAATCCAAAGGCTGTGCACTTTCCTATCCCTCTGACCTGTGCCTCAATCCAGCTTCCCCTGGAGCTATTTCAGGTGCTGCAAGCGGACAGTGAATGAAGATTTCGTTGTTGCTATCATACAGGGTATGGAAGGGATTATGCTGTGCCCCAACCAGGGTGCTAATAGAAAGTGGAGACCCTGGCATAGGGCAGATATTTCACTCACCTGATCTGGGATGAGATGGTCTCCCTACATAGGGAAAAGAAAGAAAAAGAAGATACTTATAGTCTGATAGTGTTGTCTGGATGGTACCAACCCTTCGGGGTGGTACAGAGAACATCACCTACCAGCACCATTTAATCACAAACAGTTTAGCCACCCAGCAACATCTGCCATTATTTTCCCTATTTTTCAGATGGGACTGACAGGCAGGGGCTCAGAGCACTGCTGCTGCACAAAGAGACAGTGTTTCTGGGCTGTGTTTTAGCAAGATAATTTGTTGCCATAATATTCCCTCCTTTGGCATAATTTAGATAAGGACACTTCACAACTGTAGGTGTCCTTGTGGTGTTTCATCCTACAGCAGCTGTGTTACTTCGAACAAAAAATAGCTTAATTTGATGAGGTATAGCAATAGGCAGCCTCAAGGGTTACTCTGCTACCAGCCATGTGGTATTCATTGTGCTGCAGGGCTGGCACAAGGAGAGCCGTGCGGGACCTTTCCCTGTTCAGAGTTCGATGAGCTGCTATACTTCTGCAACTTCTAACTACTCCTAACTGAATGCCAAGCTTTTAGGTCTCACCTGCCTGCAAGCAAAAGAGAACATCCCCCCTGGTAGATGTTCTGGTAGATTCTCTTGCAGGAAAAGCGCAACCTAAAATCTAGCAAAATTAAAAGCAACTAGAGAAAATCTTGTTACTGTGTTTTATGGAAGGCAGCGAGATTAGGGAGCTGTTGGTGTCACAATTACCATACGTTGAGACCAAAACAGAGAGAAAAAATAAGGACATGAAACTCCATGGAAACCCAAGTCCACTCAGTGTTTCTTTTTGAGTAGTCTCATTTCCCACTCCTGCCTGCGATGCAGAACCTGATGCCTGTACTGGAGACCCCAGCAATTGCAAAGGCAACTCGGTAACAATCACTGTAACAGGCTACGTGTGTTAGATTTTTAAGGAGGTATCTCTTTAAGCCGCTCCCGGACAAGGAAGTATAGGGCTCCTAAAAGCAAACAGCGTCAGCCTTCACCTCTCTAAAGGCTAGGCAGCTTATGCAGCAAGTAACAATATCCCCCCGTACTTACATCCTGAAGTTTAGTGAGTCAGAGGCATGAACCCAGTTATCATGGCACTAGCACAACCTCAGCCCTGCTAACAAAACGTGCTCCTGAAGCAGCAATCTGAGTGATGCACAACAAGGCTCAGTCTAATAAAACCTCCTCCCCATTTATGCTCAGGAGAACTCAGCTGCATGATCCCACCCTGGTGATCCCACAGGGGCTTTCTCCTGCTCCAGCCCTGGGGAGCCCCGTTTGGAGTCCCTGCTCCCCATGCTGAAGAGACCTCACCAGGTGTTGGGCAGGATCTCCTGCCACATGTCTGCTCCTCCTTTCCTGGCCTCTGCTCCAGGTGAATGAATCCAGGTGCCTCTTCTGCTGGCTTTCTTTTCCGCAGTGACACTAGGGCAATGCAGTTGCACGCTACGTCATCACTTAGTGCCACCTATTGCCTAAGTATGCAGCCACAAATTAAGTTCAGCAGGGGAAAATGCAAAGTCCTGTGTGTGGGGTGGGGGAATAACCCTGAGCACCAGTGCAGGCTGCATGCCAAATGAAGAGAAAACAGCTCTGCAGAGGTTGGCCTGAAGTCACCTGCTGAACCTGAGTCAACAAGGTGTCCTTGCAGCAAGGGACAGCTGTGTACGGGGCTATATAGCAAACATGTTAGCCAGCAGGCTGAAACAAGTGATCCTTTGGTCGCTTCGGCACTTGTGAGACCACATCTGGAGTGCCAAGTCCGGTTCTGGCCTTGCTGCCAGTGCAAAGACTGGAATGAACTCACTCATGGTGGTGTAGGGCTGCCAGGCTGCCAGGGGGCTGGAGCATGTGGTATATGAAGAGAGACGGAGAGACCTGGACTTGTTCAGCGTGGAGGAGAGAAAGCAAAGGGTGAGATCTTATTGCTGTCTACAGTTGCGTAGTGGAGAGCATAGGAAAAATGGACCCAGACTCATCTTGGAGGAGCAACACTTGAAGAATAGAAAGCAATGGATGCAAATTGCAACAAGGAAATTCTGGTTAGATATGAGGAGAAATCAGTTCATGATGGAGGTACTCAGACACTGAGGCAGGGGCTCAGAGAGGATGTTGGGTCTTCATCCTGGAAGCATTCATTATTTGGCAGGAACAAGGCATGGAGCAACCTGACCTACCTGAACCTGCTCTGAGCAGGAGTTGGGATGAGCTGACCTCCAGTCAACCCGTGTATCAAGTGGCTCTATTCCATGTGCTTTGCAGCAGCCAAGACTAAAAGGAAAAAACAAGTTTTTCATTTTCCACAGAAATCAGTGCTTTGTTTTAGCTCAGGGAACTGTATTTCATCCCTCTCGTGTTCAGTAAAATCTTACTGGATAGTGTAAATTGTTGCAAGTGTCCTTGCTATGCTTCACTCCAGGAATAGCTACGTTCTACTGTCAGGAAGGGATTCTTATCTCCATGCTTAAAGCAAAGTACCATCACCAGCGAGCTCTGTGATGATGAGGTCTCTGTTAGTTCATATGCACACACTGTGCCATCAGAAAGAGCCATCAGGAAGGAAACCTTATAAATCCTTAATTTGGTCAAAGTTTAACGTGTTTCTTACTTAGCATTAGTAAAAAGCATAAAGGTTGGGGGAGGAAGGTCTGGGTTAAGCATCTGAGAGTGAAATTATCTATAGCAAGAATGTGGGAAAAGAGCCATCAGAGCTATTTAAAGCTGCAAAGAAAAGATGCAAGTTGCTACTCTCTATCCGAAAGACTTGGGGGAATCAGCACCGCTTTTGCTTTAAAGGAATACACCAAGGCCATTAATACCCCGCGGCTAAAAGTCAGCCTCCCTCCCCCCACCGTGGTAAACCCAAACCAGCTGAGACACCAGGATTCTGCCTACTGAAATGCAGGGTATGGCCAGAGGTGTTGTGTGAGTGTTAGTGGGCAGATATCAAAGACCTCCAAAGGAAATCCCACCCTGCCTCCTCCTGCGAGATTCTGATGCATGTTCCATCCATGGAAAGGAGAATTCCATCGGAAAGAGCCTGCAAAAGTGTCTCAGAGCATCTCCATGCACTTGAGCAGGATCCTTTATCCCTAACGACAGACGTCTTAGCAAACCCGATTTTTAAAAGCCTCCATCTAAACTACCAATTTTTGCACGCCCATAATCCCTTTACGACTCTCATAATTTTATAAAGAGATTTCATACGTTTCCATTGCACAAATCACACACGAACTGGAAGCTTTTTTCCTGTATTTTTCTCTTCCTCTTGCCACTGATCTGCAGGATGACCCCTGCAGCAGCGATGGAAAATGTGCACAGGAATACGTTACTGGGATGGACTTTTTCAGCTGGTTTAGCAGCTGGATACGAGCAGCAGGAGCCGAACACAACATAACCTGCCAGCTCTGCCAGGCCCGTTCAGTGATGCTGGTACAGCGCGACCTGCTGCTGCTGGAGGAAGCACCCACAGGCCAAGCAGCACTTGTGCGAATAGTGGGTGCCCTCTAGTGGGAAAGAGGAGTTAATGCCACCCTTTCCCCCTTTGAGTCTTCTCTTTCGGTCTCTTGTTTTTCTCATTGCCAATCGCATTTAATCATAATCCAAACCTCATAAGTATTACTAATACTGAAACCTGAAACACGGGAAGGAAAGCTGGTTATTTATGGCTATGAAATGAGCTAATGAACAGGGGCAAGAGTGGAGCACAAAAGCTTTGAACATAGCTCTTTTATAGCTTGAGATGCTGTGGCAACTTGGAAATGAGTATTCTGGCTTTCAGTATCATTCCAAGGCCTTTGCTGGGATTTATGACCCTGGCTGTAACACGCTGTCCTTCATCTTACAGCATGAAGGCTTTGCTGGGTAATTTTCCTTTTGCATGCACAAAATCAGGTTCACTCTCTTAAGAATATTACTAGAGAGGAAATGGTGCTCAGTAACAGGAGATCTTCATGAACATAGCCTCCTGACTTACAGCAGGGTCAATCTCTCTCCTTTTCATCTGGTCAGTGGCTACTACTAGTGAACTGCTGGCTGGTGATGTTGCAGAGCAGGGTAAGATTTGAAAGCTTCAGATCTCTGTCTTTGAACCTCACCTTCTTCCTTAGATTTTAAGGATGGTCAAAGAGGCTTTCCTTTGCTTTGCTGGATCTTTGCTCCCACAGGCCAAAGATACTGAATGCTGTATTTGCCTGCATGACTTCTGAAGGACAATCGGCCCCACTGTCCAACAGGTCCAAGCTGGGACTGTTTATGCACACACAACTCTTCCCATTTGGTACTGTATGAAAAAAGCACTGCCCAGAAATAACCCTATCTGCAATGGATGAGCAAGGTTTTCACCTTCCCAGCGAGGTCTCAGGACATTCAGCTGGTTAGCAGATTTGTTTTGCCCTAAAATCTACTTCAGCCCTCAATGGCCGGTTCTGTGCTCAGCCTCAGTGATCACATCACTCGAGGAAACACTGAGCTCCTAAGCACTTCCAAGCTGTTAATTCCTGAATCGAATTAATGAGAGCCAGCTCAGATATCTGAGAGCAGACCACAGCAACACCTCGCACCTGCCTCCACCAGCAGCCAGCCCACGAGGCCTCTGTGCTGCTTCACAGTATCTTCTATACCACTCAGGTCGCAGGAGGGATGAAGAAGTTGGGAGGGTCAGGGACAGTCTCTCTCATCTCCTCCTCCTCCCCCTTCTTTCTCACCCTGAAAGCCCATCATAATTGCTGCCAGTACCTTCCTCCCAACACTTTCTCTTTAGCCCTCTGCACTGTATCTTGAATAAAAGTGTTTTTTCCCAGCTGGAACCGCCTGGTCTCTGCCTCCCTTATTGCCAGGAGACCTCACAAATGTTTCACTGCTGCCTGGAGCAAAGACTAGCCCTTCTGTTCCTAATTAGGGAGTTAAGAGGTTCCTCCAGGCACTTCCCAGTGAAACAGAGCCCATTAAATGAACGGCAGGCCACATCTCTGGGGGTGGGGAGCAAAGTTATGCAACAGTTGTTTGGAAACAGGCAGTTAGTTATGTGTGCTCATTTTAGAGACTCAGCAACATTAAAAACAAAAGCAACTTTCAAGTCTCAAAGAGTGTATTTAGGTCACTGATACCCTGGGGATAATCTTGGGGATATTGGTTATGGGAGGTGGGCAGCAGGCCCTGGGAGTTTGTGCTCAGAGCCTGGATGAGCAAAACCTGATGGTCCCTGCGTGTGCACCCAGGCATGCACTGGAAGCTGGGTGTACAGGTCCTTCATGTGCTTTGGGACATGGTCCAGCTATGTTGTGCACTAGGAGTGTTAATCCTGGAGCATAATGTGAGACAGAGCCTTCTTGGGCTTGGACACGTTACTGGTGTTTTGGTGAGTGTGGCGGAGGCTTGTGGGCTTGGCTCAGGAAACCCAGGTGCCCAAATGCCTGGACGTGAGGAATTTCTTATACAGAAGGAAACTCCATATAATCGGTACAGATACAACTTTAAATCTCTATCAGTTACGACATTTTTGTGGTCTTACAGCCTTAAGAGTGTGTTGTGTATCACTCCTGCAACCATTGCTCCAAGCCATGTAAAATCATCATCTTGCAAAGAAGCGAGAATCATTAAAAAATAACCAAAAAAAGGATGTAACTGACTAAAGGCACTTGAAGAAGGGAATATTATTAAGATCTGTAGGACAATATAGATAGAAATGTCTTATGGAAAGAATATCCTGGGTGATTTGTCATTACTGTAGTGACAGAAGCATTAGTGGCAGAAACAAAGGCCTTATGTTCAACAAAGGTGTGCAGTAAAAATAAAACAAATCAGTATGTGTAGGGGGCCTATACTGAGTGATTTATTTAGTTTAACAACAACAATAAGGTCTAAAAAGGCAATTATCGTATTTGGTTGAGGCAAAAAGAAATGACAATGATCTCCATCCTTCTCAATAACAATGACTGCTTCTGAGAATCCTATAATAGCATTATTAGTAACTATTAACTGTTATAAGTAACTACTATCACAGGCCAGATCCCAAGTTCCTTTTTCCCATCCTTATCTTGGCAAACTCTTGGTCTTGCTTTTGGTGGGCATCAGTGCTCAGCGGATGCAAGGGGTAGTAGGTGCATTGCAGGAGAGGGCCAGATAACCAGCTTCTCAAAACTAGCCCTAACAGAGAGGGGCTTCAGGGGGAAAAGAAACCCAGATCTAAGCACTGGTTTTGCAGAGCCATCAGCTGAGCTTCAGACACCCGCAGAGCTCCCATGGTTGGTATGGGAGGTGAGTGGGGGCTGCTGGAGCGGCTGAGCTCCCCTTTGCAGGTCTGGAGACACGTGCAAGAGGGGATGTGCTTTTTGAGAAGTAGGTTTTGTGATGTGTTCAGTTTACTGGAGATTTTGGAAAGTTTTCTGCTCTGATCCTGTGTGTTATTTCCTCCCTTTTTTGGAACTGCACTGCTACTTGGAAATATTCCTTTCTGAATAACTATTTGTTCTCTCGATGGTTTTTCCTACTGTCCATTATTAGTTGTTATGCCTACACTATACAACAACAACAGCAATGACAGTAATCTGAAGAAACTCTTCAGGTCCAGAGCCATTAAGAAAATGAAGCTGAACTTCTAACATAAGGACGTGATTTTCATTTCTCATTAAAAACAGCTAGTCTGCAAAACCAGAGATGTTTGAGTATAATGTAATAACAGCACTGCAGACGGCTCACATAAAGAAAATAGCACTCTAGACCTTGAGCCTTATTTGGGGGCCCACAAATACAGCTGGGAAAATAAGTAGGTATTTTATTTCAAGATACGGGTTTGAATATGGTAAACAAGACTCTATCAGCAAGTCTGCAATTTTTTTCTCTCCTCCAGCTTTTCAGCATTCTTGGAAAGATTTGTCTAAGCAAAATGCCCGTGTATGTAACTCACGGGCCTTTCCCAAAGGTATGAGGATAAACCCCTTTGCAAGTGGCTATTAAGAAATCTTGGCAAGAGCAGCATGCAGGAGGAATCCTTGCCAAAGATTAGTAAGCAGTTCCACGAGCAGTGGGAGTAACGAAGCCTCATTTCCTACACATATTTGCAAAACACAGCTACTATTTGCAAATGCAAATAATTTGTATTTTGCGAGCAAAAAAGGCTTTCTAACTGCATTGCTCTAAGACTTTGTTTTCCCTAGGTACGTTTATGAATTTCCCTCAGCACTTCCCAAAGCAGTTTTCATGAAATGTGTAAAATCACCTTGCAGAACTATTTCTGAAATCTCTGCTTTCTGAAGTTGTTGAAATCAGTGAACGGATCAAAAACTTACTGGGAGGACACCCAAGGTGATTGTACAAGCATTGGTTCTACAGGAAGCAAGGAGATAAAGTTGTGAAAGAAAACACAGGAGAAAGCATGATTTCTTATCAGTGTTGCACTGACAGGAGTTGCAAGCCATCCCTCATTATCAGCACTGAGATGTACCGTAGCCAAGAATGATCAAGGCCACCTATTTAGTTTCAATGTCAAAATCTTCAGTGCCGTTAGGAAGACCAAAGCTTACTTTTGCACCACTTTCAGAATATGAAATGCTTAGTGAGGTGGCCAAATCTATGTAAGATGTAGAATGACTGGGAAAACAGCAAAGGTTGTTCCTTATAAACCCACTGCATGTATCTGGCATTTGCACTCAGTGGGAGCAGGAAATGAACCAAAAGCAAGGTAAGTGGAATGAAGTGGTGGCAGATGGAGCTTTCTGTATTCCACTATAAGTTAAGGGAAGCTGGAAAAAATATTTCAAATTACCTAATATGTAAATGAAAAATTCTGAATTAGAGCTGATCACAGGGAAAAGCTCCGGGCATCTCTGTGAATGGTGCGGTGTTGAGAGAGGAACCTCAGTGCAGAGCAAAGCAAAACCAAACTAAGATGTCATGTATTAAATAGGTCAGGAATGTTTATGTTACCGTAATGGTTCCTAAAGATATCAGCTGAGTATCTCCAGTGTTGGGTATGGTCATTCTGTAATGAAGGGGCAGAGAGGGATAGAAAAGGCAAGGGAAAAAAGGGCACCGTAATCAGTGGGACAAAGGAGGTTTCCATGGGGGAAGGGAATCAATGAGCAGGATGGTTTAGCTTTGTGAAGAGCTGAGTTAGGGAAGAGACAAACACAATGAATTTCTGATCTGACCTTTAATAAGGTCTCTGTCACCTCTTGAGCACTATGGCTTTATACAAATTACAATCTAGGAGTTACACAACACCTTGTGCAATAAAGGAAACCTACTTTTATTATGAATATAATTTTGAGACAAAAAGAATTGCTGAAAAATGCGACCAAGACAAGTAGCTGCAGTGAGAAAATTAGTATTAATAAAGTTGGTGATGGTGAAAGTCTGTCGGTTCGTATGCCTTTTGTCTTAGGATTCCCATTCAGCTTTGTGTAGCTCACTAAAACTGAGATTCTTCCTGCTGCTTTTTAAGCACAGCAGTGTTCACATGGGGAAATAAACTTTAAATGCTGAGAGCTAGAGCTGAAGATGGCCAGCCAGAAAAAGCCAGTGTAATCCTGGCTTCTGATGCAAAAGCATCTCGTAAGAGAGCACAGAGTTATCCTTTCCACAGAAAGTTACAAATCCATCCTGGAGATACTGGAGTGGCTTTTTCAAAGCTGCATCTTTTCTCTGGAGTAGCCACCTGAGGGCAACATCACACACGCAATGGGATGTGCAGGGCTCCTGTGCCTGCAATATCCCGCTAGATTCCAGGAATCCTGTTCCCAGAAAAATCGTGACAAACGAGAAGCAGCTCAAAGAACAGCAACAAAAATGATTAGGAGGCTGGAGATACTATGCAGAAAAACATTACAAAAGCAAAGTCTAGTTTGCCTAAGGAGTGACTGATTAGAAGCAGGATCCTGGCCTCCAAATATTCGAAGAGTGAAGAAGAATTATTCAGCCTAATAAAGAAGTATGAGCAATTGGTGGAAATGAAGCAAGGAAAATGTGCCTGGTCTTCTTCTTGTGTTTTTCCTGCCTGTGAGACACTGGGCTGTGAATTGGAGGTGTTCATATTCTGATTCTCTAATGAAAGATCAAGGCTCTGTCAGGGTAAGCATAGTATGGGCCATGAACAGAGACTTGGTCAAGAAGAGCGGCTCATAGTCTACCTGGAAGTCAGGAGATGACCAGTGGCTAAAGCACACCAGTGTTTTGGGGGCACGAAGATAGGGATACCACAAAGTAAGAAATTCTTTGGAAAAGAGTAATCATTCCTCCAAAGTGTCAGAAATTCCAGGAAATCCAAACTATTCTCCCACATCCATGTGTGGGAGATACATATGGTCCCAAGAAGGATCTTTCGTCTTTGCCAGCCTATGACATATTATTGGGGGTGCTTTAGAACAACACTGATTTTAGGCCAGGGCTACTTCTCTACCTTCCCATGGCTTTCCCAAGGAAGCAGGTGTTTGGGCCCTTGGTCAGACACGACAGTGGTTGGAGGCAGCCCATGGGACAAACCACCACTTGCCTTGATTCTGGAGGGTTATTTTTCTGGTGGGGAGCGGGGTGGAGGCATTCTGCTCTGTACAAACACCGAGCTGGTGCCTAGAACAAGGGGGGAAAGGAAGTGCTGAATTTATAGTATTGATGTGAACTGCTACCTTCACATATATGTGTGCATACAGGTCTAGAGAGAGGAAACAGAAGTCCTGCCTGCCCTGCAGTCCAGGTTTGGCTTCCTCACTGCAAGGATCTGTCTACTGTAGCACAACTTTGGCAGAGCCTCATGGCAGTGGGTAATGAGATGTTCACTGTGCTAATGAACCAGTAGTGAGCTGTGGACTGGGAGGAGTGTGCCAGAGGACCCAAGGGGACTGAGAACTGGGCACTGTGCAGTGTGGGTACAATTCAGCACCTCTAACAGCCCACAGGATGGCCATGATGGAAGTGGTCCAGCCTTGTCCCTCCTCAGGGGCAGGCAGCCCTCCCATCTGCCTGACAAGGCAGAAGAGAGGTGTAAGGAGTCTTCCAAGATGGGGCAGGAGAGAGTAGGACAGGGTGAGCTGGATACACTGAGCAAGCTAGCAGAGCTGTGGCACTGCAAGCCCTGGTGTTGCTGAGCCTCTTCAAAGAGTGGATTTAGCAACCTGGGAACGTACATAGTTGGCAGGATCATGCTGTACCAGTCCTGAAGGCAGAGCTAAGCTGCAGAGCTAAAGCTGTGGCACTCGGGGGTAGGTTGGCTTCTGTCCTCTGCTCAGAATGGAAGAGCTTACACAGTGTTCATGGAGGGGGGTCTGAGTGCCCTTGTAAGTACAACACAAGAAACCAGAGCGAAGACAGAGGCACAGCCCATCATTTGGTAGGAGCTGCCAGCCTGCCTGAGTCAACAGTGCTCAATAGAGCAAATGTTACAAACCAGGACAGGACAAAGGTGGCATCTCCTGTCTGCTTGTCTAACCCCAGTCTGCACTTCCACCCTATCCATCACCAGCCCTCTTGCTTCATTCCTCTCTTATTATCCCTTGCTGGTGAGGTCTGAGAGACGCTGATATAGCTGAGAACCATCTCTTTCCCCACTTTTCCCTCTGCCAGCTGTCAATCATCCACCTGGAACCCAAATTTACCAATTTAATCCAAACCTCCCATTATCAAGCTCTTCCATTCTTCTCTTTCTGTCCCTCCATATTCCTCCTTTAGGAGACTAAAGGATGTCATAGGACCACATCAGCCCTTGGACTATGGCAGCATGAAAATCAGCTCTTTGCACACAGCTCCCTTCAAGGGTTTGGGATTCGTTTTCTTAAAAAGTGCAGAGCCAAAAGCCTCAGGGTGATCTGGGGCCACTGAAGAGCACTGCAGAAGGAGTGATTCTGGACCTTTTCAGTGTGTGGAGTGCCCGGTTACACCAGGACATGGCAGAAGGATCTGCAAGATGTTCCTTGTTTAAAATGCAATTGGAGAAGGGAATGCTGCACCAGCAGACTCATCTAGCTCCAGGTAGTTGGGATGTCAACAACGGAGCCTCAGCAGCATGGTCTAACAAGCTTGCTCAAGCCACTGACTAGATTTAACTGGCCTTTCTGGAAGTCCGTCTTGCTGTTACTTCATCCTTGTTAGAGTTTATGTACAGTTGCTATGCTGCAACTAAACATTGATGCTGTGGCAAGCATGCCCTAAGCGTGACGGAGCCTGAAAATCTGGGAAGCAAACTAAGCTCAAGCTACTAGACTGACTCCAAACAGAAAGCAATAAAAAGCAGCAACCCCTCCTTCCCTTCCCAGATTTCCTATTTAAGAAAGAAAATCCCAATTCTTCCAACAGTCCCATTATAGAGCTGAACTTTATCAATAATGACAGGTCTTTAGAGAAAAAAAAAAAGATGGCCAAATCAGTTGTCTCTTTTTCGAGGACTTATTTGCAAATATGACTAATCAAATCCCTTTCCTGCAGCCTGCAGCAATATCTTCCCCGCACTGGGATCGAGGAGTCAACATTCACGTACACCAGCCTGCCTCAGACCCTGGAGGCAGACTAATGCACCGTCTTTGCTAGAACATTATCCCCACAGTCCACTGTCGTCAGGTTCCTGTTAAAGATTAATAATCAAAGAGCAAACAGCTTTTGTTTTGATTCTAATACTGATTCAAGCCTGGGTCTCTGTTTAAGCACAAGCAAACCAAGCTAGAGTTCATTTGTTTTGAGAACCACTGCTTCCAGGAAAGAGGACAAATTTCTTCCAAATATCTTCTGGACAGTTGGCGTGGGCAGCTTTGTGCCCCAGATCCCTTCATGCCTCCATGGCATGGCAGCTGGGACCCAGTGCGTGTAAGCCTGTAAGACAGGCCCCTATCCTGCAAACTTAGAAGAAATTGTTAGGAAAATAAAGAGGCAAAGTGATTTTCCAGTAGAAGGTACAAAACCATGGCTTTTCTGGCAGCCTAAAGCCCTATCTGCTCTTTACCAGCATCCTCTGCAGGTTCCCAAACTGGGTATCTCTGAGCCGAGGTTGAGAAGGCTAAATAGGGAAACCAGTACTGGAAGTGCTTATTGCTCTGTGTTGGTTTCTTCTATCTCCTACTCTTAGGTTCCACTGTTGCAAAGCGTCATATACAAGGTATGTGGCAATGCATTCAAGTACCTGACCTGTGCAGTGACATGAAGAGGGAGATACAAACTGTTCTGTATGGAAGACATGGCAGAGTTCCCCTAGCTGGAAGGGAAGTCACCACTAAGAGACTGTTATGTTTTTCCTGGCAGCTCCTTCCTGGCTTTATAGGGTCCTTGCCCATAAGCTGTTTTCCTGGGAGAAGCAGTCAGAGAGGTTAATTCGATTTCATCATATCCTGCTTTCACTGGCTTCTGGAAAATAAAGCTGTTGTGAGCGTGAAAGAAAGGGAAAGAAAGGGTTGAGCCCTTGAACAGTGAGCCATGGAACAGCAATAGCTTCCATGCTATGTGTGCTCCCCAGACATGACAATCCCTCCCTGCTGCACAGACCCCAAGGGAGGAAATAAGAGAAAGCTCATCATCCTTTCCTTAGCACAGAGACGGGGATGGGATGTTCCATTTTACAAGGATCAGGTAGGGATGGGGAAGACAATTGGAAGAGTAAAAGTGAGAAAACTTGTGGCTTGAGATAAAGGCAGTTTAATAGATAAAGCAAAAGCCACACACACAAGCAAAGCAAAATGGAAATCATTCACCACTTCCCATCAGCAGGCAGGCATTCAGCCATCTCCAGGAAAACATGGCTCCATCATGTGTAATGGTTGGGAAGACAAAACACCTTTACTCTGAATGTTCTCCCCTTTGCTTCTTCCCTCACCTTTATATGCTGAGAGTGGTGTCATACGGTGTGGAATATCCCCTGGCTCAGTTGGGATCAGCTTTCTTGGCTGTGTCCCCTCCCAGCTCCTTGTGCACCCCTGGCCTCTTCACTGGCGGGGTGGTGTGAGAGGAAAAGGCCTTGACTCTGTGTAAGCACTGCTCTGCAATAACTAAAACATGCCTGATTTTTCTCATAGCTAGCCACTATGAAGCTATGATAGCTTCTATGCTAACTGCTATGAAGAAAATTAACTCTATCCCAGCCAAAACCAGCACAGCAGGGCAGCAGCTCAGGTGTTTTTCTCGCTCTTTTACTTTAGCAGCAGGGTGCCATTATCCCATCCTTTCCCCTTTTGACTTAAAGAGAAAAATGTACCCACCAAAGCAAAGACTGGCCAGCATGAAATGATGTTGGTTTGGGAAATCTGCAAGCCAGCAGCTCCCTCTGCTTAGGGCCTCACGCTTTATTCATCCTCTCCTGCTCTGAGTTTTGGGAATATAGATCCAGCCAGCTTTGTCTTACAGGTGGACATGGAGAAGGGTTATTTCACAATCCTTTGGAGCTGCTCTGGGTTCACTAGCCTCCAGTATCTGTCCCACTGCATATTTCTGACATCCCTTTTCCATCTGAACTGCTCTTCTGTGTATGACACTGCCATCATTACTGCTCCTGACTGCAGCGTGCTATTGTGCAGAACTGGTGTGTCACTACTTCAGCTAAGTTCAGTCCTGTGTACCTTCTTCTTGTGGGTAATTTCCTGGGTGACAAACATTTGCATGCATCCTGGCCTTCATATTTCTAAAGGCTCAGAAGTGGAAGGCAACTAATGCTATCCTCCTGTGCTTCCCAACCTGGAGGAGTTGCAGGGACATCATCAAACACTAAGGCAGAAGGAAATTATCTAGAGTTCCATACATTGTTTGCAAAGAAAAGCACCTCCTCTCTTGAAGTCTGTCTAAACCCTTTGTATCACAAGGAGCCTTCACACTCCAGGCGGCTGCCCTGGATGGTGCTTTGTGAGTTACCTTGGCAAGGGGTTAAATGGAGAAAGATGCCACAGAGTATCTGTGACTGCTTTTCCCAGCAGGAGACCATCTTTGTCTCCCTTCCCAGGGTCACAGTAGACTTCTGGAGGCAGCAGTGGAAGCACAAGGCCTTTGTGGAAGACCCTTAGTACATTATTTCCCTTTTTCCATTTCTACTAACTCAGAGTGGCATACACATGAGGTTAAAAGCATTGGTGGCTTTAGTCAAGCCGATCCTGCAGATGCACACACCAACAGTGTAATGGGGTGTGAGTGAAAGGAAGCCCTGGAGGTTGTCCTGATATGAACCCCCTGTAATCAAAACAACTGGAAGCAGTGACATGGAGGGGAACCAACTTGCACAGTTCAGCCTTTTCCTGATGGGGTTTGGTGAGCCCTGGGTATCCTGCTGAATCTGGTGGGGCAGGAGGAGCTGGGCCATCAGAAATACACTTGAATCTGTAGCCTGCACTGTCTCCCAACACATCCCAGCCTCAGAGAGCACTTCACTCCCGGCAGCGCTGCCTGCCTGAGGAGCCACTGTCCAGGAGAGTGGCTGGGGTTATGCCAGAGCATGTAACTCATTATGTACAAAAGCACTACATCAAAACATAAAGGAACAAGAGATTAAAGGGGAACAGATGTTGACTGATCTTGTCCATCCTACTCCTGGGAGGCAACCCGGTGCAGCTGCTGTCTGCCCCAGGCTCTGCTAGCTCAGGGTAGCAGGGCTGGGATCCTTGCAGCCTTGCACTCTCTTCAGAGGGCAGTACTGAGTACGGCCCTGCTGGTACCCAATTTCTGCTGTGGCAGCTTGTTTCATGGGGCAACCTATCTGTAAAAATTCGTTTAAATTAACCCCGTTTAGTTGATCATAATACATGAGAATTTAACTGCAGGATGCTGGGCTCTGCTGGGGTGAAATGTTCAATCCAGAACGGCAAAAGAGATCTGAACCACTGGGTCATTAGTCTCAAGCCATGTTAAACCAGCTGTGGTGCAAAGCTTGCCATCACAAAAGCCAGAATGTGCTAGTGACACTGCTTGATTCTAAACACAGATCAGCTGCCAAAACTCATTTTTCTCCCTTAGTGAATAAGCCACATTATTCCCCATTTTCGTATCTTTTTTCATGCCTTCCTTTCAATGCTCTGTCTATCCCTGCACTCTGCTATACCAAGCCATCGCTTACTCATGTAATGACTGGACTCCCTTTTCCTCATCTCCTTGTTGCTCACTCTCTCTTTTTGACTAAATCCTCATGGAAAAGCTGTTAGCCACACTGATTTGTCTGAGGGATTTTCAAAGGTGCCTCAGCCAACCTGTGGAGAACTCAGGCTACTGTGTCATTTAGGTGATACAGAAAGGCCCAGACTTCAGTCATTTAAATTTCTTTCCCTGATGGAGAGGGACAGAAAAAATAAACTAACCAAGAAGAAACAGCCCAAACTGAACAGCTTTATCCTTTTTTGAATATTCTCCCCCATTCATCTGTAAACCCTTTCTACTGTCTACTGGTCCCTCTCTTCTGCCAGTCCCCACCAGCAGGAGCTATTGTCCGCCTAATTCAGAACAGAACGTGCCAGTAATCTCTGACCACATTCAAACCATTAGTTGCAATATGCCCACTGCTACAGGATTTGCAAATAGCTGTAAAATCATGGAGAATTAAGCTTGAAAACTTAACGGCAGAAACGGGCCTTTTGATTTTTATTTGCATAAAATGGCTCACACACATTTGATAACTGAGGAACTGCAGCTTTAATCATTCAGTGGATTTCATAGAATCATGGAATCATAGAATCAACCAGGTTGGGAATGATCTTTAACATCATCAAATCCAACCTCTACCCCAGGCCTGCCAAGGCCACCACTAAACCATGTCACTGAGGGCCTCACCTACACGGTTTTTGCACGCTTCCAGGAACGGTGATTTCACCGCTTCCCTGGGCAGCCTGTTCCAATGCCTGAGCATCCTTTTGGTAAAGAAATTTTTCCTAGTATCCAGTCTAAACCTCCCCTGCATCTTGAGGCCATTTCCTCTTGTCCTATCACTTGTTATATGGGAGAAAAGATCTACACCCATCCTGTGGCGGCACTTTACCCTCAAGTGCATCCTGCATCCTGCCTTCCTCATCTCCTGCATAGTTAGAAACAGGAGAGAGACACAGCCTCACTGGTGCACCTCTTGAACTATCTTTTCCTCCTCCTTGCCACATGCTCCAGGCTGTTTTCCTTACAGTGCTCTGCCCAAAGCTCAGAGACATGGCTACAGCTCTGCAATCACACCGTGCGCTCCCTGCGAGGCCACCTTAACAGCTTAGCACATACCCCTGCTTGAAGCTGGACCTGCCGTAGCACCCAGCACCACCAATAGTACCTTTCCTGTGTCTCTCCTGATACAGCATCATATGCTACCTGATCCTTGCAAAAAAGAACATCTTTCTCAGCAGGTGTCCTTAGCCTCCCAGGAAGTGTTTGCTGTTCTCTGTTTGCAGATCTCTTCTCATTTATCAGGCCAGCCTGGTCACTCATCACCTCCTGATGTTAATGCTGGAAGATAGGGCCACTGAGTGCAAGAGTGGCAAAGCTGTCATGCTCCAGCTGGGCAAAAGTGGAGCCTCACTCAGTAAATATTGACAATTCTGCAAGCAAACAGAAGGCAGCTTTCAGCAAGCAGCTCTCTGGCTCCCTGAGCTGATGCTGGACCAGAGACACTTGGTACTTTGTGGTTATGACCTGCTGTTTACAGAGGGCAGGATACAGGAATGGATCTCTAGCAGCTGTGATGACAGTGGCAAATTGACGGGCTCACAGGAGCCACCAGCTGTATGCCCACTGCCCACCTGCAATACAAGTGGCTGCAACCACTTCAGCCCCTGGAAAAACAAACTGTCTTTTCCATCCCTCAGCAACTTCCAGACAGGCTTTCTTCAAGAGGATATGCAGAGAGTCTCCATCAAAATCATGTAGCACAAAAAAAAAAAAAAAAAATCAGATTTTTTGTCCCCAAGTCTTCAGTTCCCCCGCTTTCCTGTCCTAAAACATTCCTAGTATTTAGGTAGTTATTGCACCTCCTGTAAGAGGTCAGATGTAGGCAAGTCACAGTCGCAAGTGGGCATAAGCACAGAAGTAGTCTGAGTTCTTCTTATGGGTCCATGGATTTGAGTAGCCAGTCATTAGCAGCACCAGTTCTTACAGAACTCACAAAGTTTAATTCTTATAACTTACAAACCCCACAACTTAATTTACGTCCTAACATGGGAATTGCGTGGTAGTTAAATGACCACATTGTCTGCACAGGTGGATCAGAATCCTTGTGCAAAGAGGAGATGGGATTGCAAGTAAGGAGTGGTGATGGATTGGGTTCATTTCCTGGTCCATCATCTCTATGACTTTGGACAAGTTATTTGATCTCTTAATGCTCTAGTTTCCATCCATGTAAAAGAGGTGATAATGCTTTCTCTCTCCGGCTCTTTCTTTTATCTACTTAGATTGAAAGCGACTTTGCTTTCTTCTGTGCTTATGTGTTTTCTGTTTGTTTGTATTCCTAAAACAATTAGATTCTGATCTATGGCAGAAGTTCCCTGGCACCGCAGTAAAAGCAAATAATTACCTGTTCTTATTTAGAGCCTCTGGGCACCATCAACTGACACTGGAGGGATCTTAGATAGAGAACTAAGGAGTGGGACAGTAAGTTCAGAAGTAGGTCCCAGGAGTCACTGTATGATCAGTCCCTTTCACCTCAATCTCTGAATGACCAAGCTCTTTCTTGACATTTGTTTTGCAGTCTCTTGTTTGTTTCCACTGCCTGAATCTCACTTGCACATTAAAGACAATGGTTAACCCCCAGTTCCTTTCCCCTGCATGATGAAATAAACACTCTCAGGAAAGATCATAGGAGAGAATCATAGAATAGTCAGGGTTGGCAAGGACCTTAAGATCACCCAGTTCCAACCCCCCTGCCATGAGCAGGGACACCTCACACTAAACCATGCCACGCAAGGGCTTGTC
>JBCJKH010056655.1:0-13876 GCA_039877255.1 Loriculus beryllinus
GTTGGACGAAGCCTTGGGAGGCATGGTTTAGTGTGGGGTGTCCCTGCTTATGGCAGGGGGGTTGGAACTAGATGATCCTAAGGTCCTTTCCAATCCTAACAATTCTATGATTCTAAATCAGAAAATGTACTCAATTCTGTATGGAACTAGAGCTTTTCTAGACATTATTTATATATTAAACACATATAAATTGTAACCAATTTAATTTTAAACTTTTGCATTTACTGAATCTGTGCTGTATCTCTAAGGAAATCAGCTACAAGGACATTTGTATATATGTCCATGCGATCAGAAAGGAAATATTGGAGAACACCATAGGATCCTCTTTTGACAACTCTCTAAGGAAGCAGCTGAAACAGGCCAGGCTCCACTTAGTATAAGCAGTAATGAAAGTACTGCTTCACTCTTTAAAATTTATATATCAACATACTCTATTAACATGGCATTATTTTGGCTGTTTAATTGGATTGGTGTAAAAGCTCCTTCCTCTGTGAAGAAAACGGAAGCAAGTTTGGCATGTAGTAAACTTCACTTAATCCAACAGAAAGAAGTTATCCTGAAGGAAAAGCCTTAAACTAGGACAAGCCCCAGGTCCCTAACAGCAGTGGTGTGGGAGATACATCGAACCTGTTTGCTTAACACTACTTCACATTTGCTCAGCTTTGCTTACAAATGGTTATGTTTATCAATGTGTTTCTGAACCCCAACAAATCAGTGATGAGTGTTCTGTAATCACACAAAAGGCAGCACTTTGCATAGCAAAACCAACGGGATGTGAAACAGCAGAGAAAATATACAACAAAGTAGAGCCACGCTTTTAAGAGACTTGGGGGTAGGTAACAAGCTGCCTCCCATGACAGTGTTGCAATTCCAGTTCTTTCTTTTACACTCAGTTAGTGCCCTGGTCCAGAGACTGGTAACCTCATCTGGCAGATAGATACTATCATTCATACTGCTAAAAGAAATGTGGACAGAGTCCAAGTGGAAGAGACAACAGTTTCTGGCCTGCAGATCTTAAAACTTGAAGGACAAAAGAGGGGAAACAAAGGGCAGACCTCAGTGTTACAATGTAGAATGAGCACCGCCAGGTCAATGGCTAGCACATGCTCAGTCACAACCTTTCATAAGCACAGATAGCATCATTTCTCAAATATCTTCCTATTTCACATGGCAATGTAGCTGCAATGAAAAGCAGTTGGCTCAGGAAGCTGGTCAGATGCACTAGTGGAAATGAGAATATCTAACATCTCCTGCTCCTAAACCACTACTGGGTCCACCCCTTTGCCAGGATGACGCTTGTCATCTGAAGTATGTGGGACTCATCACTGACTTCACATGTTCAAAGAACATGGGGAAATGTCTTTTCTTTTTTTTCTTCCCTCCATATCTACAGAAAAAAATGTACTTACTTCCTTTCAGTTTCATCACTGTTGTCTGTGGTTTTATCATTGCAGCTCAGACTGTGATAACGTTCTGCCTAAAATAAAACTTTTTACTGTTGTCAGTACCAGGCACCCAGCAGTGCAATTCATTCCCCCTTCAGGTGATATTAAACAAACTCCTCAAATGCTGAGTCCAGAATCCTGAGACAGGCAAGGCTGCTGCAGCTCATACCAGTGGGTTCAACCAGCACAGGTGTACTCCCAGTAGGCAGGCATACACATATATACAACAAATACGCACACACACACATGGCCAGCCCACACAGATCAGCAGACAGAAACACTCAGCACTCATGCAAAAAGAACCAACAGCCTTAATCTTGCTCCTGTCCGTTACAGGAAAACATATACTTATATATACCTTATGGATCTCTGCAGTAGCTGCTCTGGACATACAAGCCGTTGAGGCCCACAGCCCAGTTCAGCTGCTGGTAGGGGTCACCCTTGTACACACTACCAGATACACAGACAAATACACTGCAGGTTCCTCCAGTAACTAGGGAGACACTCAAGTCTGCTCAGTAATCAGTCCTTGGACTCTCTCACCTCTGTGCCACTCAGAGGCACATAAATATACACTCAGTTGACCCTCAAGCCTTGCAATCTCTGTACAAATGGCTTGATCCCTACAGTTGCTAACTCAACTCACAGATTCTGTGGGCTCTGCATGGCTTCCTGAGCCTACTCACTGGTTAGTCTGGCTTCATACTGGCTAGCAGTCACACACTGACCTGCAAACCCTTACTCATACTCCAGTGATGTGATCCTCCACAGATGTTCAGCCCCTGTTACTTGTGGTCTGACTCCAGTCACTTACCCCTGCACGCACACTTGCACAAGGAATCAAGAGTCCCTCAAGAAAGAGTGGAGTTTAATAAGATGACAGGACAGACTGTGCTGGTCAAGCAGAAGGCATGGGCAGACAGGTGTACTGAGAAGCACCTGTATACATATGTGACCAACCCATTCTCTCTCTTTTTCATACTTTCTCTGCTTGCTGTACTTTCTCCTCTACTTCCCACACTTTCCCCTCAAACCATCATAATGTCTCCCCCTTTCTCCACCTTTGTTTCCTCCACTAAATAACCTATAGCAAATTTTGTACAATCCCAAGATGCTCTTATGAAACAAATCCCACACCTCCAGGGAGTGAGACCCTCAGTCTGTTACCTGGAGAGATGTTCTCATCCCAATGGGTCATGCTGGACTTTTGAGCTGATGCTACCCTGTAACAGCCCTAAGAAGGCCCCGGGTAGGGCTTCTTCCTCTGTCTGGGTTATAGGGATGCCCCTGCCTGCTGCTGTGTTTGTTGTGGAAATGAGCACAACCTAACTGGTATAAATGCTTACCAGCAATATCTGCTGAATGGCTGTAAATCTCCCTCCAAAACTGTAACAGGCAAACGTCTTAGTATTTAAGATAAAATATAAACTTCAGAGGGAGGGAGAAATGTTGTAGGCAGAAAGTCTGCTTTCCTTAAACATGACTACAGCTTCAGGAACTACATAATTCGTTCTCAAGCTCCCCAGAGTGGCTTCAGCCCCCTTGCCTGCACAGACAAAGCTAATGAGCACATTTAAAGCTCGCACCCTACTTAGTCCCAGCGCTTGGAAATGTGGAATATGTAAACCTCCCCCAACAAACCCAGGTTCCAGTGCTGAGCGGACTCAGCCTCCTAACCCCACTGCATTCAAAAGAAAGTTGCTTTGTTTACATAAATTTGGCTTTCAGACTTTTTCACCAACAATCTGCACAAATTTAAATCAGAACATTGAGGCAAAGTTACAGGTTTCAGTGCACAGAGAGCCTAACATACAGCACCCATGAATCCCCAACAGATCTTTAAACTGCGAAGGCAAGAGGTTGTTTTGTAAAAAGAGAAATCACTGCAATAGGTCAAGATTTTCTGGGTAATGGGAATCTCAGTAGAACAAGCAGACACAGCTGCCCTTTCTGCCTGTAAGTGATGTTTGAGATATCACTAGACACTGTACAAAACCAGGAGGAATGGCTGAGCGAATAGGTTGCTGGGCTGTAGCTGAGCAGCAGAAAGACTAAGTGCAGCCAGGACACTTAAATCTAGGCAAATAATTTCCAAACTCATAAGTCATAAGGTATCAGTGGGTAGGTAGCTAAGGCAACTAGAAATGCAGGCAGAACATACATTTTCTTGCATCCCAAAAGTAAATGGAAGCAATAACTGAGAGAATGGCAGTTTTTACTATCAATGACTTCCAAGTAAGCCAGATCCTTATTTCCTGAAGGATCCATGCCTTTATTTCTCCCAGCAAGATGAGTGTGCAAATGTGCTCTCCTTCCTTCCCTCCTCCCCCATCAAGGCTTCCTCATGTTCCATCAGCCAAAAAATATCCAGCAGGAGGATAAGGGCAAAAGAAGGGGGAGTAAAAAAAAGGACTTACAATGAAAAAAACCCTCTGGACTACATTCTGTAATCAAATAACCTCCAGGTTCTGCTCCAGGCTAGCCCGTTTTTTTCTCTGGCTGTCGGCTATTCCACCCTGCAGAAAAGGGCTGTTATTGTGCTCTGCACAGGTGCATAGAAAGGCTCCTAAAGAGAACCCCCAATGAACACAAGGCATAAACAAACTCAAGTGTGGTCTTCTCTTCAAGAAAATAATTCAGCCAATGTGAAACTCCCTCCTTGTAATAAATTAGCTCCTAAGAGTATTCAAAAGCTAACCTTTGACCTCCTTCCGTATTATTCTCATGACCACCAGTGGGAGAGGAGGTCAAGTTGGTCAGTTCTTCTCACCAGTCACTGATGCCTCTTTAGCAAAGGAGGGATGGGGGAGGAGGGAAAAAAGAAAGAAAAAGAAAGGGAGGGGGGAGAAAAATCAAATTTGCTTCTCCATTGAAACATAGGCTTAGTAAGTAAACCAAGGAGGCCCAAGCCTCCCCCGGCAGGCGTCCAATTTTACAACACATTTGTAAGTGTGCTGCTGTCTAAATATACTCAACACAGAGAAATTCCACACCATGGCTACGGCAAACCAGCCAGCACTCCGCAGCCAGCTGCTGCAGGATTTGTCAGCGCTTGGTCTGCAAACTAAAACCATGGAAAGCTAATGGAAAGGCCACAACTGGCAGCTTGTTTTGGCTGCCTCATGTATATGAGGCTCGTCTCCTGATTGAAAGCATATGAAGAAGGTTAGGGTGCTAAAAATAGAATAATTTGTTAAGTGGCACATTCCACCCACCCATGGCTGGCATATGCTAAGTTCATTCATACTCACAAGACAGTCCTTGCCAATCTGTTCTGACATTTTTCCCTTAGTGGGTAGTAATTTTTAGACTAACAATAACATGATAATATATAGTATCAGATAATCTTTGTTAATAAAACCATATGTTAATTTGCTTCTCATGTCACACACAGTTTCATAAGGAAACCCCTCTTTTGGTAGTCTTGATAGTGACAGAACTCCTGGTAAATGGAGTTCTCTAGAAAGTATTCCTGCTATCTGTAGCTGGCCAGCACTTGATTTATTTTGCCAGCATATACAGCAGACTGGACTGTGAAAAGAACCCACTTTTATTTTTATTTGGAGTACAAAATCTGTTCTGTAGTTTAAGTACCTCCTATTGCCTGGATACTTCTCTGTCACCTCTGCACTTTGCATTGCCGAGGAGAAAGACTGGGACTTGCAGGAGAGAAATACATTCAATATTTGCTTTGCCAGAATAATATTAATCTGAAAGTCTATTTCATTACCTCTCAGCAAAGATGAGTGTTTTTATCTCTGCATTCAACAGTATACAACATATCTACTCTGCAAATCATCACCGCTTTGTCCTAGCTCCTCCCTGTAACTCCATGATAGTCTTCTGAGAAAATGCTTTGCAATTATTTGATAAAATTGTAAACAAGTGAATGCCTGTCCATAAAATAAATTTAAATTATGCAATTCCCTTATATTTAAAAGGATAGCTCAGGTAACTGTATATGAAAACGAAACACACAAAAGTTAAGAGAATAAAAAAGGCAAGAAATCTTCATGCAGAAAGAATGAATACAAAAGTGAGGCTTTTTTCCCCAGTACTGTTGGAGTCATAATTTATAAGGAAAAAAAAGTTATATTCTGGGGAGAGAAAAAAAAAAAAAAGCCCAGCATGCCATCTTCTCAGTTTTTAAGTTACACAAGTCTTGCAATGGGTTCATGTTACATTTAAATAATTTCCTACTCATTTTATACTCCATAGTTCTTCCCAATTTTGTAGCATATCACTTTACAAGACTAGTTTATAACCTTTCAGCTATGACAGCTACATAAATTTAGTAATTTAACTACTTAAGTGTGTGGTACATGGTCTTTTTAAGAAATCTCTCTATGAAATTAAAGTTATTTTTATTTTAGTAAATCAAATAATTTGGAATGAAAGATTGCAGCCATTCTAGTACTAAATAGTACAGCTATTGTCTAATAGCTTTTAAATCTTGATTTCCATTTCTTTTTCTTTGGAAATATTGCAAGAATATAAATAGATTTGACTTTGACATGTGACTCATCCCAAGCCAAACTCTGATGACTTTTTTCAAGACAGCAAAGAAAAACTGATAGTAACATCACACAGGCAGCCACTATAAACGACTCCTATGTTGTGATGGCAAGCAACTAATATAAAAAATAAAACACGAGTCACAAAACAAAGTCTAAATCCACAGAATTCCTTACTTCACTAAGGTGGTAAGTGCTAGACCTGAGCTGCCAGCTAAATCTCTTAGAATCTGAATATTTCGGAGTAAACATACAGCTGTAATAATTGAAACAGGAAACTATTCCATTGCAAGGCTACTGTTGATCTCATAGTTGCTTAATGATCTGTGTAAAACAAGTAGCATGATCATGTGTCAGCTCTCACTAGACGATTCACAATAAAACACCGTTATAAGGGGCCATGCTTGTATTATGCTGTCAAACAATACAGGTTCTAAAATTTCATGAAGTCTGACATACCTAGGTTAGTTCCTTGCTCAACAATTTTACTGTTAGATTTCCTACAACCTTTCCCCAGAGCACAGATATCTGTTTTCACTAGCTTTACATTAGCAGAATGACTTCTGGTTCAGTATGAGTCCCCACAAGGAAAAGGAACAGTACAAGATGAGGCAATGCAGAGGGCTCAGAACAGACTGCAAAGTGTAACACATTTCTTCTACACTTCAGCTGCATTCAGATACCCAAGATGCTGAAAGCCTTCAGGGAAATATCTTATACCAGCTAAACAAATGGTTGGTGGCACACCAAAATGACCAAACTGCACCACGTAGGGAAGAGTTTGAAATCATGAAAAAATCTGTTTGTCTGTAGACTGAAAGTTTCCCTGTAAAAGTTTCCCTGTATTCCACCCTAAATTTACTAAGGAGAGGTACTGAGTTTCATAAAGTTCATGTGGGAAATCCTTTGTGTCAAAAGATCTATAAGGCCATTAATATCCTTTCACATCACTGTAACCCAATTAGTGCTCAAACAGGAATCTTCCCTTTCAGACTAGGCTATGTCCTTCTGTGGGAACAGTGTAAGCCTAAGAACCAGGGTGAAACTGAGATATTAGCCTTGTGGCTATCCCTTTTCTCTCTCACTTCATCTGAAACCTACACATAAAATACAGCTTAATGCATAAGAAAAAGCAATAGTAAAAATGCAGAAATAAGTACATTTTCACCCATTAAATTACAAGAGAAAACTGCTACCCATTCTCACACATGCAAAGAAGATTTAGTTACTCATAACAAAGTCCATGTGTCAAAAAAGGAGTCAAATAATAAGAAAATGGAATTAAGAGCTCTGATAAACACACAGAAAGCTCAGGGCTGCAAAAGCCAAAATGCTCTGGTACTTATATGATTTTTGGCAACACAAGTGGAACAAAACTTACTTGCATTAACACAATGAACTTTCTGGATGGTAACAGGCCTGAAGTTGCCAGGCACCCTCTCCTGTAGCCCAGCATTTTGATTCTAGGTTCAGAACCTTTGTTCTGTGCAGCTTCAGCATAAGCATGCTGCTGCTTTCAAGGAGTTGTTGGTTTTACTAAATGCCTTTAAACAAAATAATTGAATCTAGTGTAAAAAAGCATCAGATACATTCCTGTAATGTTTTGAAAGCATTAAAAAGCAGTCTTGAATTCAGCCTCCAGTTATTTTTGGCTGATAGTACAGGGTTTTTTGGGGGGAGGGACAACACAATCCCAACACAAACCAAAAAACAACACAACAAAAAGAGGTGTGCAGTTTAAGCTAGCTAACATTCAAGCAGAATGAAACTTACTCATGTGGAGTAAGAGTGCCATCAATTTCCTCTAAGCCTCACTCAAGCCTTCACAAAACCAAACTGAAGCAGCACATACGGATTTTACCCTATTACCAATTTATTTCTATCATATTCAGAATACAATATATTAAGATTTGGGGGGCTTGGCATACGCCAAACATATAAGTGCAAATCTTCAACATCCTGTACTCATTGTGTTGTGTCACAGAAAGCCAACAGGAGTAAGTCCTAGAAAACTGCTCAGATTTTGTCCAGAGATGTGAGGCACAAAAGTACAACTTGCACAAATAAGAAAGTAATTTCTAGTTCCACACTAAAAAGACAGAAAAATCATTTATTTAAGAGGACAAAATTCCTTGTGAATCCTTCTATAGATTCTTCTGTTCATAATAAAAATGAGTAGCTCTAATGTTATTTAATTTACTTTACATTCAAGTATTTGGTAAGCTGAATCTTCATGTGTTTCAGAGATAGGCTAAAAACAGTTTCAATGGCTTTGCCTAGGGAGTATAAAACTAGAATAATCCAAAAGCTAAATACCTTTAAAAATTCAGTTTAGATTTGATGACACGTTCCTAACTATTTCTGCTTTGTATTTAAATTAGGATTAAAAGTATTTTATCATAACCTATTTATAGAAAATAAGCACACAAAAAAAACATTCAATCCATTTATGGATAATCCATAGTAACCTCAACAAATTGTTATTTTAGATAATACAGCTGTGTATGATTAGTGAACATATTAAATTGAACCTCTGAAAATTTCTCTATACTTGCAAAATTACCCTGCATGTTTTAAAGTCATACAAAGGTTTTTAAAACTCATTAGATCTGTTTGCAGGAGAATTCATGTTTTTTGTGAACATGACCTGTTTTTACCTCCATAAGGAGACCAATTCAATAAAAATAAGGAAGTCTACCTGAAAGTAATTCAATGCAATACTGTGTTGAATGCTATAGTATAAAAGAATTTTAATTACATTGATCCTAATCTACATTGTCCATGATTTTCAGATTAACTATTTTTGTAGAGATTTTTAAAATAAAGAAATGGATATTCCAAATTTTAAATGATGTCATGGAATGAATCCTTACCACTGGCAAACTACTTGCCAAATCCAGACCAAATTTGGGTATACTTTTGTTTGCATTGAAGGTGTAAGAGCTTTTTTTTTTTTTTAATCAGTTTTCTAAGAAAGCATGTTGAGGAGCAGACCTTTTCTAAACTGAAAACTTTAAAGATTTTGATTTTGAAATCATCCAGAATTGGAATAAAATTTCTCAAAGTGTCATGAGCCAGAACTCAGAAAAAGCCCAAAGTATTTTGTTTATATATTACCTTTTTTTTTTAATTTTAAATTTGTTTATGTTGTTTTTAAATGTTTGAATCAAAAATCATCAAATAAAACTTGGAATTTAGATCTTGAACTAAGTCAAACCATTTAATAAAAGGATACTCCTTAATTCTTTCAAATATTAAGAGATTTAAAAATCTGTGAAGAAAAACAAAGTTCATGTATGAATTATATAGCCTAGATTATAGGGCTTTTAACATGGCTTAGAAAAGCAAAATGCTTGTTTTAAAGCTGCTGTAAGTCACAAATGCACCATGCCATGTTTTCATAAATACCATTACAGATGAAATTCAACCATAAAACCAATGTTCTCTCTCCTTTCACTTACTCAGTACAGATAATCAGATGAAGGACTGATCCTGTGATTAAAACCATTTTGCCTGAGAATGTTATAGCTTTGCCACACACAGACAGATGTATTCCTGGTCAACCAAAGAGTTGCACACACTCCCTCCTCTGTCATGTAACATAGGGGCCCATTCCATGCCAACTAGTCTAATTCAGAAGCTTAAAGCCTTCAGATCTAAGTAAATTCAGACTTGTTTTCACACAGCTCCTTCACAATCTCAGGCAAGCTCCTTAGTATCTTTGCATCTCATTCTTTGAACTACATCTTTTCGGTTTTTGAAAGAGATAGTGCTTCATTTCTCCTCTCTTTTATAACTATCTAGTCCTTTCAGATAATCTGAACTTTGACGAAAGGACTCACTCCTCTCTCCTAGCCACAGTACTAGAACTAACGGAAGAGAATGCCATTTAGTGAATGTGCAAAATTAATAAAATATATATTTCTCAAAATTGCACATTAATATTTCCAGAAAAAAATATATTAGCTATTTGTGAAATTTCCATCATACTCAGCTTTGCCAGTGTGCAAAAATAACACAGAGATTTGCCTGGGTTTACAAGCAGTTTCTCAACAGCCTCTGCAACAGGGAATCAGGGCAAATATTTTCTGTTTTGAAGTACCAGTGAAGTTGTGCACTGTCCCTGTTTATGAATGAGTTTAGAACCCAGTGAACTAGAAAACAATTGTGCTGTAACAATCTGAACTAGAAAGAAGACAAATATGCTCTATTCTGGGTGACCATACCCTCTATATAATGTTATGCGGTGTTTAACTGCAAATGTCTCTGTTACAATTAAGTATAAAGGCTGTTTTATTTTCTGAACTTCATACGATTTTTATACATGCTTTTTTTTTTTTTCCACTATAGAGTTGTCCTTTTTAGAAGTGTTTGTAGGCAATTGGTTTTAAAAGGGCTCCAGGGGGCTTTTCCCTACTGTGTTAAGCTGTTTTGATATTCTTTTACAAGCAGAGTCTTAAAGTTGCTCTCCCAGATGCATTGTCTTACTAATCAGCTTTATGAGGTTCAAGGTCTCCATTCAACATTAATTATTCATTGTACAATTCACAGCTGGAGATGATGCTTAAAATGGCAAATAATATGCATGTTCAAAAATACACTCATAAAGCATCTTCTCCATAAAGCTTCAGATCAGAAGAAATAAAAAGTTGGAAGATAAAAGGGGATAAGATTGGTATGGTACTATGGAAAGCATGCATTAAGATCACCTCCAGAAACACCTGTGGCTTTACTGTCTTTGTACAGACACTTTGTTATCTCAAAATAATCTACTATAGAAAAAAAGGCAGGTTGTGGTCACTGGCATCAAAACAGTCCAATGTCTGAGCTAAGGCAGCCATAACAAAACCACAAAGAACCAACTGGATGTTTAAAATGCATTATTCAAAGATTTGCAAAGTCAAAATGCTTGAGAAAAAACTATCCTTGAATGAAAACTCATAGCATGGAAAGAGGGTATAAATATCTTACATTTATAGTAGTACTTGTATATGTTTTAAACCTGTGCAGTGTCAACTTTAGAAAGGTTTTTACTTCCACTTTGGGCAAGCCAAGACTTGTCACACTTTGACAGTGGCAGGAATGATGTCATCAGCAAAAAATAAGCCTTTTTTAAAGGGCTATTTAGATTTTGGCAAACTGATGTGAGCAAGCTGCTACAACAGATTCTGCCTGCTCTCTCTTCTGCTGTACTCATTCCTTAGCTTATTAAGGATTCGAGAACAGTTGAAGCTTTGAAACACAGGAGAACCAGAGCCAAAACCTCCTATTATAAGTCTAATTATACCCAGTTCCTTCCATACACATCCTAACAAACATAGCACTTCTCTGTGTGCAATATAATTGCTTAACTGAACCTTTTTTTAATGATAGTACCATATTAAAGACCTTCTGTTTTCTTTTCTGACGTCCTGTTATACAGTTAAGATACAAAATACTTGCTGCCTCCACTCAATCACACTTCTGCAATTACTTGGTGTCTCCTGATGGTACTTCAGCAATTATTTTTATCTGCAGCTGGAATGATTTTCTTTCCTCTGCATCTTAATTTTCAGTTTTGTTTAGACAAAATATGCTAAGCTGATTTCAAAAATATGGTTTAAAAAGGGCAGGTCACTGCCAGATGTTATTTAATACTTTCAGGCTGATGCTTTGTGTCCAAAAAAGTGGATCCTGTGATGATGCTCTTTGTCAATGACTGCTGAGCTGACATTTAACAAATGGATCTAATTCAACACAAATATTGAAACTGATATCTTAATTCTGGCACAAATGTATTGTTTAGGTTCTTTTCAAAAGCCAGAGACAACCTGTTGAAGTTTTTTAAACACTATGAAATTCTAAATGCTTCCTTTCACACATGTACTCATCGATAAGTACATGCATTTACCAAACCTTGTTCAGCTATCAGGTATACTCTATTTCTCCTCATCGATTACTTTTATGATAGCTTGGGAAAACCTAAAGCAGGCTTTAACTACACACCTTATGCTGGCTACATGCTGTGTCTCTTTTTTTAGCAACAGAGTGCTAAAGCACAAAATTTAATTGGGAAAAAATATGCAGTCAAATTAACTATATAAATACATTCCTGAAAGAAACTAATTTTTATTTCCAGCTCAGGTTTATGCAAGAAGGAAGTGTAGGAAAACACAGTATCTCTGAGTTTACAGAGAGTAATTATTAAAAAAAACCCAAACCTCGAGAATGTGAAATACTATGTCTTTTTTTATCCATTTTAAATCATGAAAAATCTGCATTTTTAACCTGTTTCATAATTTCATCAACTCAGTTTAATTTACAGCAGAACTAACTAAGGTACTTTCCCCTTCCCTCTCTAAAATATATATGCTTTCAAAATTCTATCTAGAAGACATGCAGATGGGCTATAAGACAGCAAATTTAAAACCTCAACTATCCAATTTTCTGATTTTCTTTTCCTATTTAGAGTTCTGTCATTTGTTATATGGCATCTGGTAAGATCACTAACATCCTGTGTTACTCTCGTCAAGAAAACAAAGCTTGCATTTTAAGCAAAGAATACCGGTGAATACTGACTGCATCCACACGTATTTTGAATGCAAACAGTACTGATGACTCTAAAGCGTAGGAGAATGAAAATGGTTTCATTTCAGTAGATGTCTCTACCTCCGTGTCTTCCACTGCTTTTTGCTTAACAGATTTAAGAAAAATGTGTGCCTCCCTTACTCAGAGAGTTATGCATTAGTCTTTGAATAGTTCCTGACGCTTCAGTTTCTCTGACATTAAATCGGAAATGAAAAAGGAAGCATCAAGTTGTAGCCTGCTCTTACTAAGAATATATGCTCACACAGTCACTCAGCAAGTCTTTCATTAAAAAACAAATAAACAAACAAAAAAAACTAAAAAAAGCTTGAAAACTTTATACATTTTTTGTACTTTTGCTGCATATACTGGACTATGACATGACCAATGTGCAACTTAACCTTTCTAGTTCAGTTCTTCAGTTTTCCCTTTGATTTCTGTTGACATAAAAGGCATTAAGTGTCTGACTTCAAAGAACAGCCAGTGTAGATATTTGTTGTTCAGCATGGTGGTCTTTGCTTAAATGGCTTCTTCTTTTCTGCTTCTTTTTTTTCATTAGTTGACTTACTATATAAACATTAATATCATCACCGCCCTGGATCAGTATTCACCTTTACAAAAATTATACAACCTTCTATAAATTATTCTGGTAGTTAAATATAAATATATACTGGGAATATTTTCCATTTCTGTAAAAATATAAAATTATAGTGTTTCTAAAATTATTTGTACTCATGTCAAACATTATTCTGAAAACTTACAGATAATTGAGACATTATAGCTGTACCAGCAATTATATGCTCAAACCTAGAAGGAAATGGAAAGCATAGAAGAAAGTTAACCTCCCTTCCAAATTTTACACCAGAGACTATGCCTCTAGAAATTAGAAGAAACTCAGCTATTCTCTGATCAAATTCAATTAGCTTTTTACGGTAGTGTTTTCCATCTATGTTTACCATCTTCATATTAATTGCATTTAGGGCATACATGTCTAAAATACTGTTCCCTTGAGCAAAGCAAGGAATAAAAAAGGCAGAAGCAACTTGATCGCAAAGGCTGAGGTATAAGGTAGGAGCAATAACTGCTACTGCTAACAGAGTGCTGTGGGTGTAAGCTGTCACCCATTCACACATTGGACCAGCTGATGTAAAATAATACAGCACTCCCAAACTTGATAGGAATGTATTAATTCATACCAGTTAAGAATCTGTGGCAGTGTTTTGGACCACCAAATAGACAACAGCAAGTGACTCCTCTGCCTACGTTCAGCATTAGTTTTCTCCCCTAGCTCTTTCTCTGTGGGAACAGAGTTCAAATGTTCCTGCTGAAGACTGCTGCTCAGCCGAGAAAGCC
>JBCJKH010056655.1:13976-48632 GCA_039877255.1 Loriculus beryllinus
ATGAATTAGAAAACTACTTAGATCTTTTCTTCAGAAGCCTTAGTACACAGAGCTAGGAACTATTTAGACACACAGCATTAGACAACAGCAAGTGACTCCTCTGCCTACGTTCAGCCTGAGTGCATCTCACGTATTATAAATAAAGCTCCTCATGGCTCCAATTCCACAAAATCAATATAAGGTATACCCACAGCACAAATATCTACACCAAGCTACCTGTGTCACTGTTTAAACATGCACTGTAACCAGCATGCATCTCTCTCAGAGCTCCATCTCATAGATCTCTTCTTAAGAGAAAATATGCAGGCTGTACAAAGACTTCTCTCCTGTTGCATGACTGCAGATCCAGAACACATTCCTGATGCTATTGGTGTCCGTTCTTCCACCATATGTACACAGCACTGTGTGTTGGAAAGCTGGCAGTGTTATGCATTCATCAACACCGATGGTTTAAGTGAATAATGCTACCTATCTTGAATTCCGATTGTAAATTTCTGAAGAAGCTATGTTGAGGGATATGAAATTTTTCACAATTCACTACAATACCATCAAGTACCATAGACCTTGCACTTTTGGAACAGGAGTACACAGGACTTTCAAAAAGTTGAATATGGGACAAACTTTTTTCCAGTTAATCCCAATGATCGGAACTCTTTGTGGCAGTATCATACTGAATTCTCTTTATAGTTGGTTACAATATTATTCTACCTGGTCAAGGTGAACTAAAATAACAACTAGGTTTTTTTAACTTTACTGATTTTTCCACCAATAAATCTCAAAACACTGTAAGAAGGGACAGTAGATGTTATTTCCAGTACAGGCTCTTTTAATTCTGTCTTCATCATTGCTTAAATAAAAAGCCTAGACTAAGCAACAAATTGGTGTCCGAGTCAAGAGCAGAACCCAGGAACTGAGCAGCATTTTTATGTGCTCTAACCAGTAGAGGAAATATTTCTCAAACTGAAAATTAGCATGACTTTTCCCCTACTCCCCTTCAGTAATCAAGGCAGTAAAACAGGCTTGTGTTTAGCCATGGGAACTTTTTACTGCTCAAAGTCAGTTTTATGGCAGTATTTGCTAGCTGCAACAGGTCTATAAAAAGATAATACTCAACATTATGGCCTATATTGCTTTTATTGTTTGTTGACTTTTAAATGCAATATCTGTATCCACAAGAGTATAATAGAGAAGAAAGCAGAAAAACATCTAAATTGAAATTTAGATGAGTGCGGAGAATTATTACCTACTACCTATATAGACTGGGGCACAATAATAATAAACCTAAGGTGAAAACACAAGTTAATCTTCTACTGAAGACATTCCCTAAGGATGAAATGCTGTGGTATGTATAGATTATTTGAGCGATCTATTGTATAAATGAGTATATAGATTTTATATGTGCTTGCAGATGAACCCATCAGGTACAGAAGGCTTACTATATCATTCACTCCAAAGGCATGCATTCTGATTTATATGCTATTTAGAAACAAGAGAGAAAAAAACTGCGCTCTTTTTTCTCTTGCATACTTCTCTGCCACTCTCACTTCAGTACAGCAATCGAGAAAAATACAGAAAATGTAAATTCTAGGATAAAGGTCTTCCCTTCCTCCATCCACTATTTTTTTCTGCTAGAGGTTTTTTATCCATTTGTACTGAATTGTATCCCACAAAATCAGTTGACTTATTGAGTAATATTCTAACTGTTCTAATTATTGAAGGAAAGAAAATTCACCAAAACAAATATATTCAGCCTGCTAATTTTACTCACAGTTTCTGAAATGACATAACACAGCTTCTTTCTAAAGCTTTCTTGAAAAAACAGCAATTTCCTGTGTTTATTTTGTCTTCCTATTTCTGAAAAGTCTCTCTGATTCGTGGCAGCAGCTGTGATCTACACGATAGAAAGATTTTTACCAACTAGGAACTTAAGTTGGTATGATCACTGGAGAAATAAAACCTTTTGAGTATTACTGCCTTTGTAGATTTTTAAACAAATATTTTCATGGGCCTTTCAAATTATTGTCATCATGATTTTAAAACAGAATAATCTCAAAGCTTAATTACTAGGACCGTTATGTAACAACTTATGATCTACTTTATGCCTTAAAGTTCTGCCTTCAACTAGATCCATTTTATTCGGCTGAGCAGAATGGAAATTCATATGGTATTTGTTATCTTGCAAGAGCTGCGACGATCTATGGTATGACTTTTTATGTTTTTAAATTACAATAGCAGTGAGAGTAGAATTTTTACGTGCTCATCTTATTGAAACGGGATTTAATGGACAGCATAGAAGCCAAATGGACTAGACTATAAACAGATTTCAGTGTGCTTTTTTAGTGCTTTGACTTTAAGTCAGAATATGCATATTTATAAATGAAACAGCTATTCTTTCAGTGGGCTCTTGGCCAGAGGGTACAGCCATCTACTCATAAAAAGACATTTTGGGGACATATTTTAAATAAACTGAAACAATCAAGTTATAAAAAATTAGGAGGAAAAGTAGGGGAATGCATGTATCAAAAAACCCCTGTCAAGTTGCATGAGTTTCCTAAAAGCATGATTTTGTGATGAAATATAATGATTAATCCTATAAGCATTAAATTCTGAAAAACAATTTTCTTTTCAGAAGGGAGAAGAATAGAAGGGAGGAGGAAAAGTTTCTAGAATTCAACTCACAAAGCCAAAACTGAAAGTGTCAGAATTTCATGTAAGGAAAGATGCTGTCACACTATGTCAGAAATGAGTACATATCAGTGTAAAAGATAGCTGATAGAGATCAAAGTTTCAGTCACACATGTATTACAGAGGATCTCAAAATCTTCTGACACAGCCTTCTTGTGAATTACAGACTGCACTATAATATACTTCTCTCTGTCTTCAGCAAGGGCTAGAGTAGGATTTGTTACAAGGCTTCAACAGAAATTTCCTTTACCTAACAAAGTTCACATGAAGGCTATTACATAGGCTGACTATAAAGAGTGGCATCAGAGTATCTCAGAATGCTTTTCACAGTCTATTTTTAATAGAGTACTTAATTATGTCACTATGTGCTTACTAAAAAATGCTACGTAAATAAAAAGAACTGCTCTGAATAATCTAGTCACATAATCCCAATAGTGATACACAACTCATTTTTCAAAGCCTTTATAGACCAGATTACCAATGTCATACTTGAAAAAGTAATTTCACGGGATCCTTACAGATTTCGTGCATGGAGGGAGAGAGGAAGAAATGGCCTCAGTATAAAATTATCTTCCTATAACAGTACACCTAAGAGGACAATATCCTTTAGCTACAGCAGTAGGTATGAGCTCAGGTCTCTTAAGTATCAGATATTAACACTATACAGCTCCAGCTATACAAAGACAGACCTATCAGATCACAAGTAAGACATAAAGCCATGAATAAGGAAAAGACAGTTTATAAGTAATCAAGACTCACATAACTAATACATTTGAAATCATAATGACAGTCAATTTACTGCATTAACAGAGTTCTGCCCTTTTCTCAATCTGTATCCGCAACCTACTTATTCCACCTTTTCCTACTCTATGGTACGTAAACCCTACATAGAATAAAAGTTCAGCAGATTAGTCATATTTAGTACAATCAGTTTTATGACATAAGCAAGAGTATGCTTGCACCCTGGCTAAGACAGATACTGGTCACATCTCTCTCCCATACCTACACACTCACTGAGCACAGAGCTGCACTGTGAAAATTCTCAAGTTTCTGAACTGGTGTATTTTTTTTTCCAAAATTCACATGAGCTTGAAGAGAAAAGCTTCACAACCAGATAATTAGAAGAGGCAAAATTAATTCTTAAAAGAAACTTCTGTATGCTTATTTGCATAGCAACAAACCAGAAGCAGAGATGTTCCTGTCGTATTGGGATTCCCACAAGAAACTCCACAGTTTGTTACCTTTTTTTTTTTTTATAAAGTTACAGTTAACTTGAGTGTCACCTACTCGAGGGAAAACAAACTGTTCGTTTATTACAAGGATCAAGCAAGATAAATCTGCAGATGCTGCACATACCACCCACAGACTCCTGAAACATGCATACAGGTAAGCTCTCATTAAAGCAGTGCCTAATGTTTAGGAAGCACAACAGTGCTGACAGTTTTACAGTACATAACAAGGCTCACAGACACTACACAAAGGTTGTCAGGAAAATATGTTAAAATTCTAACAATAAAGCCTTTAGGGAGCAATATGCTCTTTTGATATGAACACTCCTTATTCTAAAGCCTTCAAATGTCCATCATCACTAAATACAGAGTATAAGTCATTTATTGTCTGGCTCTCTGCTTTTTTAAATAGACCAGTAGCCGGTTACTATTTTTGCTGGGAAGTTCACTCTACTCTTTCTGAAGAAAATGCAAGGAAGTCATGCCTAGAATCATGTTACCATTGTGGGTCTACAGAGTCAAATTGCCTTCTCACAAGCTCAGTACCTCTGCATTATCTGCAGAAATCTCTCCCCAGCTCATAAAGCATTGTAGCCTCTCCCTCGAAGAGGTACTCAAAATGGCTTTCCTGTGAGACTCCTCCACAGGGGACCAGGCTTTATCAAACCATTCACCAGCACCAAGTCCACACTGCTACTTTCAAGTAAGAAAAAGAGAGGAAAACAAGTGAAAATAGAGAGGGGGGTGAAACAAAAAGGAAAAAGAAAAAGGTATTTGTCTCGCAGCCACACAAACCTGCAAAACAGACTTCTGCAAAGGCTAATATGCGATATTTGGCTGGGAACACTATGCTTTCACACACAGGCAGTAGATTCAGAACTAACTTAGACAGAATTTTGCCATGAAAGCTTTAAAAATTTTCAGATACCAATATATTCTGCAAAGTTGCATGCAAATACCTTAATGTCTTGAGTTCACATGAAATTCATCATACCCTAACACAGAAAAATCTTACACACAGGCACACTGAACCACAGTAAACAGAAACCAGTAGTGATGGTAGCTGAACGTCTGGTGAAATATGGGATCTGGAGGGATTTGTACTTTAAAGAGAAGTTAACACTGTACACTATTTTTCCAATAGCTTCTGTCGAGACTTATGCAATATCTCTCTTTTTTGACACCAACCATCTGTACTAAACTTGAAATGTCTAAGAGCTGCATATCTTTAAGATGTAGAAAATAATGAATTATGTAAATACTGGTCACCAGACCAATGGCCTTTCTGCCTTATAAGAAGCACAAGTTTCCATTACTGTAAGGACACCCAAACTGTAACGTTTTGATTGCTGATGCAAAGGAAAACATTTTCTGCAGTCAGATTAGAAAATATTAACTCATTGACAGATACCTTTGAAAAACTGCTGTGCTTTAATTTGTATTTGCAGGGACTAAGAGAAAGAAATAATAAGGCTTCTGGCACATTTCAGACTCCTACTAGAATAAAGAGAGTTTGCTCCTGCCTATTGCTTATTAGTCTAAAATTTGTTCAACTTTTAGGGCAGATGTGGAGAAAGAAGAATCCTCCCACTGCAAAACCTATGGATTCAAAGTAAAAATAAACCCCTTTCTCCCTTTTCCCTGAAACTCCTTTCTGCTTTTGTTTGTTTGTTCTGGATTATATCAGTCTCTTCATGCTGGTGAATCATGTCTCTGTCACAGCTGATTCCATTTATCTATCCTGGGAGAAAACAAAAGCTAAAAATAACTTTTTGGGGTTTCTGCTGGGTTTTGCATGAGAAGGGACTGAATATGTTCATTCCAAGCTTGTGTGTCAATGTTTTGCTTTATCTTTGTCAGGATTGATTTAACTAGTACCATGTTAGAAAAATGAAAAAAAAAAAAAAGGGAATCTTTTTGCTGTGCATAAAATTCCAAGTTGGCTGAAATTTAACAACATCTGTGGCAAATGAAAAAGAAAACTTTCTTGACATCTAAGTTAGAACTAGAGTATTTTATTTGCAAGTAAGAGGTTTTTTTTTTTCCCAAAAGCAGTTTCCCAGCTCTTCTAATGAGCAATAAGAAAATACACAGGTTCTATCAGGCTGGAATATTTGTGCTTAAAAGTGGTGGTTTTTTTTTTTTTTTTCCCCTATTTGGAAGATTCTAAGTTTGTAAAAATAATCACTGTTTAAAATATCATTGCAACCAGTAATCAGTCTCTAACAGTGGAAGACATTTTGTTTGGCCTAGGCTGGAAATGTTACAAGAACATTTATTCCTATGATATCTATTGTTTCTTTCTCCCATTTGTGCGACACATACCTGACTAGGTCACTGTGAGCACGGTCCTATGAGAAGCATTTTGATGTCTGTAGATTATTCCATGAAATTAAGTGAGTGTATCTACTTCTGGACAGTACAAAGCTTTTGGGCTAAGTCTAGTACGTGTGCAGAGAGAAAGTTCAGGTCAGTAATGCATTTCATTAATTTCATCCATGTAATTCTAACCATATAAATAAAACACTAATTGCTGGGTTTCCTGCTTATGAAGCAAGTGGGTTCAAGACAGGTTTTCAGAAGAACTCACACTAGTTATAACTGAGTTTCAGAAATCTCACAGCACCTAGCATGATAAAGGATGAGCACTTCAGGCTGTTTTCCCTGTACGCAAGGGCCCTGAAAAGTTATGTTCTTGAAAAAACAAGCTCAGTTCTTAGCCTGAAAAGCATACATTCAAAAATGAAATACACACAGCATGCACTAGGAAAGGTTGTGTACTTCCATTGCATCTTATAGAAGACGTGATGGTTAAAGTACAAAGAACTGTTACAGGATGGTTTATGTATGCTAGTATAAGTCATTGAAGCATGACTGAGATGTATAGACAATACAAGTAATGGTACCTGCAGTTTAACCCCAGTATGTCAGGCGTCTGACCTTTTATCCAGGTTTTGTCTGTTCCATATTAACTGCTCATCCCAAGCACCCTTTGCTGCTTAGAGTGGAGGCAGGGGCACAGGCAGAATAAACCTTTTTAGGGCCTGCAAACTCAACTCAGGAAGATGAAGACACTTGGGCAGGTAGCTACACTGACCTTCATGACACTACTGAAGCACTGCTGGCAGTACACAGACTTCTGGTTTCAAGTTACTTCACAATGTGATCCAAATCACAGTTGTTGGCTAGCTTGCTGTAGAAGAGAAATGAAGCATCAGTATGACTGAATATATATATTAAAAAAACCCAGCCTGCTGATTTTTACACATATTTGGGGAATGCAATAGAATGATGTACCAGGGGAAAAAAAATGGTACTACATTTAAAATGACAGTCTAATTTTCTTTTTCAAAGCTTAACAAGATCAGTGACTGTGACATACATAGTCACTTGCCAAAAGAAAGCAGCTAAGCTCTACGGAATCTGGCAAGAAACAGATTGCTGAGCACCAAAAAGGTTAATAGGCAGGAGGTATGTCTTTAGGGATCATTAAAAGGTGGTATTTAAAAAAAGAAGGTTGTTTTGAAGATTATACTTCAATTATGGTTTTTGTCAGATTTGTTTTTCCAGATCTCTGAAAAAATTCAGACTGAAAGTCAGAAGCAATGGACAACAGCAAATCAAGCATACCAGCTCAGTCCTTAAGTACCAGGGTGGCAGCATTTGCACATGTGTAAAAAGAAAATCTTGAGAGCTTTCTGTGCTGGATACATCTAAAGGCAATGTCACAAAGTATGAAAGGATTTCTGAAAACAGTATTCATCAAACAGCTGAAAGTTACTTCTGTAAGTCACTTGGCAAAACTGCCCATGATATCACCACATTCCAGGCTTCTTACACTGAGCTGGAAGCATTTAAGTTCATGAACTCCAGCCTCTTATAGCCACTCCTAGTGCAGTTATTCTAGCTGGGGCCACAATGTGCTTTTCAGAATGTTCCACACCTAAACTTGAAATTAATATTGTGCTTCTTCTTGAGAAGGAATAGCTTGTTCTTCCTGCCATCTCCCAGTAACGCAATTGCTCTGTTCTGTATTACACATCACAATATATGAAGTAGCACCTTCTTCAGATGTTTCACTGAATATGAATTTAGTGGGGATACAGTGACTACAGCTTCATTGAGTTGTGGTTGCTGTGGCTGTTCAGCTGCAAGCCATCTTTTATTTCAAGATCAAAATGAATAGCAGAAGAAAAGGAAGAGCAAAGTGTTACCTTGTAGAGACAGCAGTAGCAAAACACTGATGAAATACGTAATTTTATTGCCATATCCAAGTTAATTGCATTTACAAGTACATTTAAAGTGTACTTTTTTAATAACACCAAAACACTATATGCAATTTCCCATTCCATTTTTTCAGACGTACCTACTTTAGATAAAGAAAGAATTTGCTGTTGCATCACTGAATATAATAAGGCAAAATATGATTTATTGACTTCTCCCTTAAGAATCATTTACAAGAATGATCTACAAACCTAGTCTTCAAAACCTGTAACAGCTACTGAAACCAGGAATTGCTCATTTTTACTTCCAAAAGCATAGTTAAGTTAAAGGCTGATACTCAGAAGTTTTCTTTCAAAACAGTCACACCTGATCTGCAAGCTCTTTGAAATTAATGTGAGACTATTTTTGTGTCCTTTTTCAGAAGGCACCTATACTTTAGCTGGAGAACCTTTATAGAAGCTTTGTGGAGGTATCCATCCACAGTGTAAGATCTGTAACAAATGCAGCAAATTCTACCACGTCATAACACAGGAAACACAACTCTCAAACACTAGCATTGTATTCAGTTTTCAAAATTAACAATGAGTCTATGCACATACATGTATGCAGAAGCAAAAAATTAAAAGCAAAACTAAAGCCTGACACTACTCGGTGACATGCCTCTGTGCCAGCAACTATGCAGACACGCAAGTGCATAATAGAGTCGGTAAATATGCATGATTTTCCTCTGTTGCCAGAGGAGACAGGAATATCCTTAGTTGCATTGCTCATGGCCAATAGGTGGGAGTGGAGAATTTACTACTGCAGGTAGAACCTTTTAAGAACCAAAAAAACTATGGCAGAGCAAAACTCCACCTTAAAACTGTGTAGAAAATAAACAGAAATTAGAGAAGAAAGTTTATACTTTCTGAGGCAGAACTGAAGTACCCTGAAATTGCCTTGGAAAACAGCTTCTCTCCACTGCTGCTTAGAGGGGTGTGAGGAAAGAGGGATATTTTAAATCTAATAAATATGCAGATTACTCCTTATCATTCAGTACATTGTTGAATGGGTCATCTTCCTAACCCCTGGCTCTCCTTCTGCACACATACATTAGTCTAGGCTTCTTGTCCAATCAATCCTGCCACATCTGAATTTGTTCACTTTCTATTTTGAACAGTGCTTCCATTTTGGCCAAATATCTGATTTAACACTCTGAAATTGAACATTTTTTTTCTGGATTTTTTCTCTTTAAAATACTTTAGTTGGTGAATTTATAGAATGGTCTTATCGTTTTTGAATGCAGATAAATCTGATGCAGGATACTGTAGCTGAATGTATTATTTTGTTGCTTCTCTGTCTCCCACTCCTTTAGTGGATATAAAGCTATTCCCCTTAAATCATGCACTGTACTTAAACATCTGCTGATGTTTAAGTCAAAATACATCAAGATGATTTGGGAAACACATTTCAAATGCAACTACTTATTTTCATGTTACTACCCTTAAACACAACTTTGTAAATAAAGAATAGGAAAATATATCAGCCTGAAGTTCACACACTTCTGTAGGTGATCTCAGTAGCATCCATTAATCAGTGTATTGTGACCTGGTTCAGCTGCAGAGATAGGCAAATAGAAGGCTAACCATACCATTAATGAGCCTATATGTAAAGTGAAAGAGGGCCAAGAGTTTGAAAAGGTAGTTAAGAAGAGTAACTGCATAAAACTTGAAAGCCCACTTCGAAAAGGACCTGTCTTTGTTACACTCTCAAAGTAAGGAATTGTCCCAAGCTAATGAGGGATTTCTTTCTCCTTTTATACTCTCAGCCTCTTCTACTGGTTCTTTTGCAGGTGTTTAACCAGATAAATGACCTAATAATATCTAGTGCTGAGAAAAAGGAAAAAATGGAAGCAGAGAGGCAGGAGTGCAGAGGGAAGAGCCAGACAAACCTTTCTGGAGGCAGCACAGTCTTAGATTACTTTAAAATGATTGTGAAACCAGAACCACGTAAGTGAAAAACAGCTGGGATATTAAAAAGTATTTGGAAGCTACACTGATCTGTGGTTTATTTCAGTAGTTATCGGTGTTAATTAAAAATTCCAGAGGAAGAATAAGTTTCTGCTGCAAAGGATATAGCAATTTCCATTATCAATCTTCCTTTGCAGTGGAAAGAATTAATCTTCGCCTGGATAAATGGCCATTTGTATACGGTTGGTAAAAAAGTACTTGTTTGCACTGTCTCAAGAGCATTACCTAGTAAATTTTTTAAGGTGTCATTCTTCATCTGAAACCTCAGGGCACGTTGCAGCAACCTTACTGCAATTCTGAGACATGTACTCTGTACTTTTTTGAATGGGTAAAATGAAGCAGAGACTGAACTTCCCAACCATGGAATAATCAAGCTCAGCAGTATATGAAATGAAGATCAGAAAGTAAACTGCTCCTTTAGAAGTACTACAACAATTGTTGTACCTGACAAGTATTTGACACGATTCTATGATAGGGCTTGTCTAAATGAGCATAGTAAGTTTGGACATGAGTAGAAACATTAAGTACTGTGACAGACAGATGCTAGAACTGACATTCTTCTGTTAGTGTAGCCAAGCTAAGTACTTAATAATAGCTGAGAATCTCACTAATTAACTCTTTTTTCATTTCTTTTTTTCTTGAAGAACTTAAAGAACTAAGCAAAAATACAGAATGCCTATAGGGCATTTCTTTTTATAGGAAAAGGAGAAAAGCACAAACAAAACCAGACTTAAATTTTCAGACAGGTGGCCATGTGTTCCTTCAGTTCACAAAGTTCACGTCATTTTTTTTTGGCAAATCAACAACAAGCCTGTGATCTTCTACTGTCATTCACTTGACTTTTTGCCAATGTGTTAAAGCATTTTTTTCCCCAAAAGAAAACACATCACCCGCGTCTTTTGCTATTCCCGCTAAAAATACTTACAGAACATCACATGCATACTTCTGACAATTGTGCTTTTGGAAAACATCATTCTCTGCAGCCATTAGAAAAGAAAAGGTTTTTCATGCCAGAGTGATACTGTTTTAAATACGTGCTACTGACTAAGAACAGACAGGCATAAGCAAGAACCTTCATTAAGATAATATTAATTTCTTAGCTATATCATAAAAGATTTTGCTGTACACAGGTAAAAGTCTGGGTAAACCCAGTCATCTAGCCTTTTCACTCCTGGTCTCCAAAAATCTTATTGATACATCAGTGCTTGAAAGTTCTGTTGACTTCGACTTACAAACAGAAAAATAGAAAAAATATTTTTATAATGCTTTTTTATGCCAGTTTTCTTCTTTTCTTGTTGTCTTAGATTAATAATTCCTTTAGCCATAATTTAACCTTACTTTTATGTGAAACATTTTTTGTAGATGATAAGAAACATAAGAAAAGTCAGGTGATTAAAGTTAAAAAATAAAATGCTAATGGTTCTATAGCTATGATTAATGCTAGAACAATTTTTACCATGCTTTGCTGTTAAAAATAAATTCTCTTTCGCCTAGCTCCACATATATTATGCAAAATGGCACAGGCAAAACAGGAAAAAAGATGGAATCTGCAGAAAATGCAAATTGACAACATTAAAACAGACGTATTATGTGGTTAAGTAGTGACCAAACACTGTGTTTATATGTCCATAATCACTTAAAGGAAATGAAGATAAGGTCTGTTAGCTTGTTATTCTAAACAGATGGATTTTAAGACAAGAAGGATTAAACTTGACTATAAGAATATCTTATTGATTGAATGATGTATGTTTGCAGATCTCAGTATCATTGATGATTACAAAATTTATATACTCTAATGGCATCAAAGGAGAAACTACACAACCCAAAACCTGCCTTCCATTTGTGATTTGAACTTTGTGGATTGTATTTGCACAAAAGGTTCTTTTCACAGGTTGCTATGCACTAGTCCCAGTCCCTCTGCACAATGCATCCTTTCTGATGTCCTACCTTTGTGGCAAATATAGGCAAACACATGACCCTCAGAGACTGCCTACATGGTAACTGCAACCAGATAGCTCATCTGCAGCTCACAGTCACTCAGCACAAGCTCATGTGTAAACACCATGGTTTGCAACCTATTTAATAATTTGGGTCCAGAGCCTGCAAGAAGTTACTCTATTGCACTCTTAAGAATGAGTCAATCTAATATCCCATGCCAAGATATTCCTCAGATTCCTCCCTGACTCAATAGACTTTCAATGCTGGCTTCTGCAGCATGACTATAGGTTTCACCTGCCAGAGCACAGCTGGTTGCTACTCCGAGAGAGGCCATCTATGTTTAAATTAAAGAACCCAAGTGAGAATAGTGCAAACCAGAAGACCTTGAACTTAAATTGCTTCCTTCGTTTTCTTACCTCCCAATAAACTGAGGCATTTTAAAACAGGTAGATAAGGAGGCTGTGGCCACTACAGTGAAGGGTATTTCTGAAATAAAGGTGAAGTCACCTACCTGAATTGTCAAACAATTCTATGCTGTTTCTTTGTTACAAAACAAGAATATTGAAAGTAATCAACAAGCAGAAAACCCTTATCCAGGAAGAAGTGTTTAGCTTATATTAACTTTGTTCAGACAGCATTAGAAAAAGAAAAGCCACCTCAGACAAAAAGTAGTGAAGGGAATGGTGATGACTTGAACAGCAAATTCTATAATGAGCTCATGCCTCTTGTATTTGTGAAAGAGATAAGCACTTGCTGAACAAGGAACAGGCAAAGATAAGACTAAATAACCTTGGTCACAGAACCAGTTCTTCATTAGCTCATGCATTAAAGAATCATAATTCCTCTACAGAAATCAGAGATATTAGAAATGTTCATTACTGGTGCTGAATTAAGATAATTCAAAAAGATGACAAATTTATGATAGTATGAGGATTTTTTTTCTCTATTGCTGTAATTTTATCATGTAATACTTATCTGAAACAAAGGCTGAACACAGGTAAGGCCATATATTTTGGCTTCATTATTTCCAATTTAGTTGGAAACAGAGGTCTGAGACACAGGCTGGGGTAAAGCCTTCAATCCAAACATAAAAAATAAGATTATGTTTTGAGCACTGTAGGATCCAGAAAACTGCAAAATGGCTATGAAAAAACCAATATAATTAAAAAAAAAAAAAGTTTTAAATTTGTATGTTAGATATTTGTTTCTCATGTCAAATAAACCAACCAGTAAAATCTGCTAAACCATGGCTAGGTGTTTATCGATTGAAGGTGAAGAAAGCTACCCTTGCGAAAAGCACTTAAATTTTATTTTACCCTGGGCCACCCACAGTGTGTTTACTCATCACACACACAGACTTGCTGTAAAGTAAGCAGGAAGATAATTTTAACTTAATTTTCAGGGTTTAATACTATGCATGAGTGATAAAATTAAATTCAGACTCCAAGTAAATATGCAGGGGTTCAAGCACACAGGTTGGTTAAGAGCTTTTGCAACTGGGCAAACAAACAAAAGAAATCAAAAAAAGTGTAACATAATATCATAGAAAAGATAGAACTCTGTAAGACAGTCATAGGCTCTGTTTCACAGATATCTAATAGCTACTACCTACACAATTATGCATCTACAGCTATATTTGATCTACCTCATATGGGGCTGATCGCACTGTAGCAGTTTTAAGTAAATTTGAAGGGAACGTGGGTACACCCTGCAACCCAGTTTATAGATTACATCTGCACAGCAGAGACCTGCTGCGATGTTGTTGAAGAGATGTGTTGATATGAAAAGATAAAGACTTTTCTCCCACTTTTCCAGATGCAAGGCATTCTTCCTGGGAAATGTTTAAGGCCCTCTGAGGATGCATAAACTCAGATTCTCAACCAGCTACAGAGACAAAACCCAGACGCTTGACCAATTATATAGAAGTCAGAGCTCAATGACTTCTCAGCAGAGCAAGCAAAATCAAATTTTGTTGTCCAGGGCTTTCCCCAGACATGCACACGCATGCACACACACACACACACACACACACACACACACGCTACTCCCACCCTACAAAGAGGAGGAGGAGAAACCAGAGGGATTAATGAGATTTTGAGGTGGTTATGGATGATGAAAGGAGCTGAAAGGAGCCAGAGCAACCTCTGAAGTGGTCAGCAAGATGTGGAAGAAAGCTCTGGGTAAGAGTGAGGGTCCCTTTAAGCTTCATCGGGGCTGCTGCTGTTTTCCCTGCATCTATTGTCTTCTCTTTTCAGGCACAAGCTTCCCATCTCCTGTACCACAACTGACAGAACCTGCACTCACCAGCTAACACTGCACCTAATCAATCCCCCATTCTCAGGAACAGCCATTATTTCTGTGCCTTCAGTATTACTGGGGGAAAAGGGCACAGGCTCAGCCCATTCCAGCTGTTGAGACATCAGAGCTCATGTCACAAAGCAATTCTCCCTCACTGACACCAGCAGTGCTGTATAGAAGCAGCAGAGATACTAGCTTACTAAATTTCCCTGCAAGAAGGGCCAGAAAAAAGAGCTTGCAGTTAAAACCCTCAAGATACCACAACAGTTCCTTGGTTAGCAAGATCCCCTTGCCAAGTGCCTGTGTAACTTACACACTAACAGGCTCATTTTCTGCATTAAAAGTTAGGCAGATCTTGGCACACTGATAACATAAGATTAATACAAGCCCTTCCCTCAAAGCTAGACATAAAATATTATGCATACAAATCAAACTGAAACTTTTCCTACATTAAAAGAAAAAATAATTTTTTGACAAGATCAGAATGCACGTGAACTTTCAGAACTAATGAAATTCTGAGATGAAGATGTAAAAATTTACTGCAGCCACCAACTAGAAAGAGTAAGAAAAGGACTGACTACAGGAAGAGTACATGCTTTGTTTATCTGAAATGCCTGGTGAATGCTGCAGATTCAATGCATTTCGGATTAAGAGTGTTGGGGGTTTTTTTAGCAACAAAATAGCTAAGTAAACACAAGAACATGTGGAAACCTCTAGCAAAGTTGTGTCCAAGAAAACAAATACCAATTACACTGTATTATTGGATTTGCAAGTCACAGAACCTATTGGAGGACATTCTTCAGTAGCAACTGCTTAAATAAGAGAATCAGCATAAGAACAGCTTTATTAGTTCAAGCTTTGTTTTCAAACATATTTTAATAGTAATGAGTACCACATATAATGTAGACAGCTGACTAAATAAAAAAGGCCATCAAGATTATCTATTCTTGCTAGTCCTTGGGTGTAGGCAGTCTAACTAACGTAAACCAGAGGAGATAAGTATCAGTAACTTATGAAAAATGCCATTACAGCATGCTAGAAGCAAAACAGCCATGTGAAATGAGAGGAATAGAACTCAATATAGCGTGCAATGACTGTAAGCTTCAGTGCCCACATACTAAGCTTTCTGTACTGTAATGGTCTGATACATTCATTTTGACCCAGAGACCAGAGATAAATTGTCTTAGCAATACAAACAAACAGCTAAGCAATTAGGGCAAAGTTTTTGGAGAACATAGTGATAACATCTAAAAGCATTGTTGGGTGATGGGGAAAAACGGCCCTGGAGATAGGGGGTTTAATCTAAAGTAAAAGAGAGAGTATAATTGCTTCGCCAAATTACAGTGCACTAAAAAAAAGCAGACAAGCAACTGGCACTGTTATTTGTCTGGCATCTATTTCAGTGTATCCAACCTGAAAAGTAACTTACATTGCCTCATTTGGAGTTAATCAAGTTTTGCCTATAAAAACATTTTACATGTACAGCTGTGAAAGTGTCAGAGATAAGAAATCCATGAGGAGCCACCAAGTCTTAAAGAATTTGTATAACTTAAAATTTACTTAAAGTAACATATTAAAATGAAGTTTCCAAGCACCAAGGTTAACACAGTAGTCAAATGAACAAAGCAACAATTTTATCTATCAGCTTTTACATATTGCTCTTCAGAGGGTCAAACACAGAACTACATCAGTTGCAGCACAAAACATTGGCTGCAACAATGTCTGTTACCTCCCAAGTACAGAAATAGAGATAACTAGCATTTAACCTAAATTTCATGTTAATTGATCAACAAGCATTTTGTTATTGCTTTAAAACATCGCACAAAATGTTATCTACATAAACACAAAGTATTATATACAATTAGAAATGACTGAAATATCAGGCCTAGAATACATTCCTTCAATTGGGCAGGGTTACCGAAGAAAATAGCCATAAGAGCATATAAAATAATCTCTCAAATTAATCCTAATTTTTGTTGTGAACACCCTTGTACACAAAAAGATATTTTTTATTAGCTAAACATTCCTGCTTATTGAAAAATATCTAAATTTGATTTTAGTGGAAAATATTGCAATGTATAGGAGATAAATACACTCTGTACTTTTGCTGCAACTGAATGACCAGCTGTCCCATAGTGTCCACCAAAGGAATGAAATTGGTATTGGTTTTAAATGCATAAAATGATGATGCATACAGCAATTTTTTTACCTAATAACTTATTTTTTCTTGTAAGATTTTTCTTTGAAATATATTTTAAAAATCAATACAACATCTTGAAAAGTACATAATTCAAACATTTGCAAGAGAAGTGGTTTTGGCTGTTATAAATGATCCATGGTCTTAAATCCATCCCATATAATAGAAGCAGGTTCAATAACTCAGTCATGTAATTTGAACTCCAGTGTAACTTAACGTATTGAAAGAAGGCATGTCTTGCTCCATTGTGGACTATGCTGTAATTTATAAGTCTGTAGAAGCTACCTAAATGCAACAAATAATTATTTATATTTCAATAAGGAAAATCACTCTACAAGTAATACCAGAATAAAATTGCACAGGGATTAGCAAATAAGGCAAGACTGCAACACCCCTTGGTAAATATCAAATTAAGACTTAAAAACATGGGAAAACTTCTATTTGATTTCTGGGTAGAAATAAATTAAAAACTTTTTTTTTTAGTTTTATTTGGTTGGTTTGTTTTGTTCAAACTTCACATAATTTGTCAACCAAATTCTGACATTTTATGATTTTATATATATATATTGCAGCTTATTTTGAAAGCTTTACATTTTTTCATAATATTATTTATTATGAAATAACAAAAAAAATCACCCACAAATAGCATTCTCTAACTATACAACTGTTCTCCACATCTGTAAACAAATTTTCTGTTCATCCTCTAATCCATTCATCACAATGTATCAATTAATAACACAGAAATAAAATCTTAATAATGCTTAAGAAAGTAGGCTATGGAGATGAACTGTCACTCCTTCAACTAGAAGGCAGACTTGCTTTCCAAGAATGTGATGCCAACACAATGCTCAGACAGCAGTAAAACATTATTAAGGTAAAATTTATATTCCCTGCCTTGGAGAGAATGTTAGTTTTCTACCCCAGCTCTCCCCGCCCTTGTCACAACTTGAAATCCTTGGAAAACAAATAGTGTCTTCATGCCTTCAAGCTTGTCTCCACTCTTTCTCCCAGCTAATGCTTATACTACTTACAAGCATCAGTGGGCTTTTGATTTGATTTGATAGGTGAGCTGCCTTACTTTCTGTCACAGGAGCAGCCCAGGGAAGCAATTACAGATGGAAAAAGGAAGGCAAGCTGGTGTATGCAACTTCTAAAGTATTTTTTCTGTTGAATGCTGCCAATACAAAACATGCTGTGATGTGGCTTGTGGATGGAACTAGAGCAAATCAGGAATCACCTACGTATTTTAGCTGCAAACACCATGAAATCCTATCACTGTGCTCTTCCTTTCCCTTAATATACTTCACATAAGTGGATGTTACTAAAATTGAAATATGTATACATCAAATTTAGTCTCACATAAAAAATAAAAAAAGAAAAGTGTTAAACTATTGCCAAACCAAGAGATCAAGGTTAAAAGAAAATATATGCTCATTTATTTTTACCTATGCCATAGTAATAGACAAAGTCACACTTGTCTGTTCATTCTTTGTGCAATCATGTTTTTTCACCTCCTCTCCCCCCACTGAAAAACAAGGATCATGCTTGGCGCTCTATTTTGTGTAACAATGAGAGATTGAAGTAATCTGGTAAGAAGAACTGTACTGTCATCTTCAGCAAAGAACATACTTTAATGTTATGTCTTTCAAAGTTTCATCGCAGATGCGTATAAATGCTGTTATCGATATTGTCAAGTGTCATGAAGCTCAATGGAAACAATTATGTGCATTGTAATATGAATCTTAAATGGAAGTCCAAACTAAGCCCTTATAAAATTGTTTCTCCCTTTACCAGTTTTGCCTTCACACATACAGACAAAATGTGCTAATATTGAAGACTAGGAATACAGTCTAGTACTTTGTACCCTTTTCAATAACAAATGAAAAGGTTGCCTTATATCCATTCTCTAACTTGCTATTGAAATAAATAGTAATTTCTGAGTAAACCATCCACAAATATGAGTATTTTACACTGATCGGAAAACACAGACATTCTTTGTAAACTATTGCTTATACAAGGCAGGTATTTGCAGCCATAGATCCCAGAGTCATCCCACGCCCTTCACGAAAAAGTCTATCCCCACTTTAAAATTCTGTGAAAGGCCTAGAAAACTCATTAAGAAAAAAATAATCTTGTAGAAGATTCTGTTTCCAAACCAGCCTTTTATTTCAGACTTTTCCATCAAATCTGAACGATTTCATGCATAAAGGCTTTCATGATATATGCACGCACTTGTATTTTGACAACCTTCAGTGGGCTGTTACAATAGTGTGTTTTCCAGAAAAGAAAGTACAACCACAATACCAACTTGAGCCTTCAAGGGTTGGTTAAGTTTCTCATTAAATTGATGTTCGAGTACATGTACCATTTTCCTTAGTGTGGCAGCTTGCCATTTAACAATGGGGAAATTCAGATGCTTATACATTAAGTATATAAGTAAGTTTGTTGAAATGACAAATCGGATTTTGAAAACTGAAATGGGAGTTTCTGTCTTTCATTGCGTTATAGCGCAGTGCCCTCCACTGGCGAAATATCCTCACTTAAAAGAGGACAAATTCTCTGAAAAGTTACTTTTCAGACTGAAAACAAACAAGCAAACAAAAGAGCCTCCAAAAAAACTCAGCGGCAGTGCCAAATTCTCTGAAAAAGTTACTACATAATGGCATCAATTTATACCAATGCCAGACTTGCTTTCATAATGCATGGTAATAAAAATACTTTGGGTGCCAAAATAAATCCCAAAGGAGCCTTTATGAAAACTAAAAATTGGAGGTGGCAATACAAAACCAGGTGGTACTAAAATGTGTAACTGACACAAGGCCTTATAATGGTAATAAGTATACAACCAGATTAGCAATTACTACTGTCTGTTGAATTTTCACTATTTTACCATTTTGCGGTTCAGATATGATAGACCCTCATATAAATTTCTCTTTGAAGCAATTAATAATGTTTTTGAGTGAGGTGGACAGACCTAGTTGCATCATTACTACTAGTGGTACCTGAAAGTAAGGATTAAGAAGTGTCAAGAGCCAACAACACAATGAGAGAGCTAGAAACAAGACATAAACAAATTCCCTCCCTTCATATCATTGTGGGTTGCCTATTTAATACTTTTTGATTTCTCCCTCTCCATTTGATATTTGTTTCAAAAATATGAAGAAATGTAAATGTGGCAGTGGTGGACAAACTGAAATATCTTCAGGAATGTTCTATGCTCTGACCAACCTTGCTGCTGCCATTTGGCCAACGTGCTCCTCATGAGTGATGTTAGCTCTTAGAATACCTTTCCAGTATTCTGGAAAGTACTGCTTCACAACTTTCTCCAATACCTATATTAGCTCTGTGACAATATTTAATGACACCTCAAGTGCCTGATCATGCTTTCAAAAATCAAGAAAAACAGTATTTGAAAATAATCCATGAATACATGTGAAAGTACAAGGGCTGGTAAAAGAGATCTAATTGATGGTTAAGGACCCTAGTGACACTGTCTCATGAATAAAAGTGTTATTAACGAGCTTTCAGTGGATTCAATTACCCTACACAAAATTACTGTCTAATTATTAGATATAATGATACTGAACGTGACACATTTGCGGGCAATAAGGTGAATTGTTTATTAAGAAAACTAAAAGCAACAAGCTATAGGAGGAAGTTATGATAAAAATCCAAATAGTTTGCACAGACAGACCAAAAGCATAGAAAGAAATTTTGCTCTGTGTTAAAAGCTGTGCACTATCAGACTTTCAAGCAATGCAAAGGAGGACACAAATACTTTTAAATCCCTGATAAAACCTTCACTGCCACCTACAGATGGAGGGAACAACTCTAAGGCTTAAACAAAGCTGAAAGGCACTTTCAAGCGCTGAAAGAAACCCCAACATTGTTTCTGAACTTGTTTTTGAGGAAAAAAGCTAGGTCCCAAGATTTATCATGACATATCATCTTCCTTGACTATAGTTGCTTGCATTGCCAACAATTTAGCAAGTGGGATTTTCCTCTTTAGTGAACAGCATTTTTAAGTGTCCCACCCCAATCTCTGTACACCACAGTTCTGGTGAAGTGGAGAGCAGCTTTGGTGGTCTGTTCTTCCAGGTAGGCTGGGGTGAGCACAAACTTCAACAGATAAGAATAACTTCTTTATTCTTCAAGAATAAACCTTAATCCTCACAGAAGGTTCTGGCTTCACTGAAGATTAAATTTTGATACTCCTTTTGTATCAGGATGGCATTCAGTCATCCTTGCCCTCAGAGTCTCAGTTTCCCTCTTAGAATGAAGGGCTACATTGCCTTATCTCAGACCTACCTTTTCACCCCTCACCCCACTTCAGGGTTCTTATATAGCTTACGGCAACATTCACTTCCTCCCCCTCCCCCCCCCCCCCCCCTTTTTTTTAAGCAGATATTCCCACTTCCTTTGATTGTGCAATAGTAATGCTGGGTTGTTTTGCTGATCATTTTGCAGATAAGATTTCCCTCATACAATCTAAAAGCTGTTTCTCCTACTCTGAACTTGAAAGAAAAAATTGGAGGTGGGAATCATGACTATCTGGTTGCTTCCACATTGAGATATCTATACTTCTATTACACTGTTTTAAGACCTGAAACTGATACAGTGAGCCATTTTCACAGCCACATTACACATAGATTAATACATAGGAATGTAGCAGAAGTATGTAAATGCTTTCTAAACTTTTGCATAGAATTGTATTACACCCACAGCTCCTTAACATGATTTGACTCTGCTGTGGACAGGGCCCCAGATAGAGGAGCAACTGTTGGCCTGGTTCTCAATCCATGAAAAGCAATTCAGAGCCCACTTTCCCGTGGGGAGCAGGTGTAGCTATCACTTCCCTGGCAGCCTGTTCCAGCTGAAGAGTTATTACTACAGCTGTTCAGCTGAGGGCAATTACCACTAACGATGGCTATTGTATGTGGATCTCACCTTCTAAAGGTTTCCTCCCAAGAGAGCTGATGTGATGACTGCTGAACTGCAGAATTACACTGATTTCTGCTAAGAGACCAACTGACATTTACCTTCATGTGACCTTAGTGAGCTACAAAATGAATACTCAACCGCAGTTGCTTAAGCATGCTGACATATTGAATTTCTAACTTTTGCTTTTCCTTACAGTCTACAGAGGTTTGAACACCACAGCTTTAAACCACAGAACTCTGAAAAACAAAAACAGGATGTCTGCCTCTAAAGCTGGTGCTGTGTATATTTTTCCTGAGACTCTGCTGTCTGGGACCAGGTTGGTGCAATCTTTCAATACAGTCTATTGGCCAGACTCCCTTTCCTTCTGGAAGGTTAAATCTGCATGCGTGACAAAAAATATTTTCTCGGCCAAGGATTGTTGTCATCACAATCTGCATAACAATAGGACCAGCTGGAGATAAAATAAATAAAGGCTTAAAGTTATGGTCACCTTTACTCTTGCAAAGATCCAGCAAAGCCAGAAATCATCCAGAAAAAGGCAAACATTATCTGCACTATTTAGCATAGGAACAATGCTATTCTTTTTAATTCTTCCTCAAGAGTGGGTTTTGATACTGCAAGAGTATGTTAGTGGTGGTCAAAAGGACTTGTAGTTGAAGAGAACAGTTCCAGTTGAAGGGACCTACAGTGACCATCTGGTCCAACTGCCTGGTCACTTCACGGCTGACCAAATCAAAGCATGGTATGAAGGGCATTGTCCAAATGCCTCTTAAACTCTGACAGGCTTGGGGCATTGAGCACCTCTCTAAGAAGCCTGTTCAGTGTTTGACCACCTTCTTGGTAAAGAAATTATTCCTAATGTTACGTCTAAACCTCCCCCAGCACAGCTGTTCCCGTGAGTCCTGTTACTGGATCCCAGGGAGAAGAGACCAGCACCTCCCTCTCCACTTCGCCTCCTCAGGTTGCCCCTCAACCTCCCTTTCTCCAAACCAGATGAGCCCAAAGTCCCTAGCTGCTCCTTGCTGGACAAGCTCTCCAGCCCTTTCACCAGTTTTGTTGCCTTCCTCTGGACTCATTCAAGAACCTTCACATCCTTGCTTGTCAACCAAGCCATCCCCAAAGTCTGTATCACTTAACACAGGTAAAGCACAATTATCATTTCTGGTTTGAATGAGCTGTTAGGAGTGCCTGGCCTTAAATGTTCAGACTAAGAAAGATCAAAAATCCACTGTGCTTTGTCCCTGTTCTAATTCTGGTGTGTATTTATCCTCCTTTTTTCCTTTTGCCACTTAACCGAATTTCTGTGCACTTTGAGAGGTTTTATTTGCACTTTAGTTGCTTACAGACATAGTTAAAGAATTATTAAGCTTACAGCTTACAGACCCCAAATAGCATCAGCTTTTTTCCTCTAAGACCTTGTGATACACATTAGGCTGCATCAGACAGATAAAACTGACCTGCCAACAATGAATGGGAGAAAAAACACAGTTTCTTCATTCATTGGTGGAGTCATCTTCTGACTGCTTAGCAGAGAATTTGAAAAATTGGGTGGGTAAATACATCAGGCAAGAAAGCAGTTTAAGCATTTATTGTTCAAAACAACTACTCATCAAGTGATTGATATTAACATATTTATTTTGTCTGTCAGATTTGATTAGTCTCTAGGAACATCATTCTCATTCAAATTTGGACATCTCAGAAGCAGTCAATATGAAATAACATAGCTCCACTCAGTCCAGCAGGCATGTGAGATTTTTACACCCAAGAACCTGAGCCAGATATAGTCAGCAAGAACTTCAGACAACCACAGAATTATATATTGAATGTGATGATTTTGTTCTTTACTTCAGGAAGCTGCATTTGTTCACATATTTTGCCCAGATCACTGGAAACAAACATCATTACAGCTATTTAAAGAACCCTTGGCAACTGTATTTCTACAGAAAGTTATCTTAAACTCAATTTGAAAGCTAGATATTTGGTTTTGGTTTTATTGACACCTTCCACCACCTTCTACCACAACAGCATACCTTCTCTAAGCTTTCATGAATCACTACCATCAGAAATCCAACACTGGATGGATTAAGCACTGAAACCTGGCCAGTGTTGCATCCAACTGAACAGGTTTGTTTTCACTCAAGACAATACAGCAACCACTTTAGTCACTACAATACTAATGCACATGTGCAGACTGATGCAACAGGTAGCAAGGGTAAAGGGTAAGAGCTCTGTTCTCCTTAGACAATATCTGCCTATTACACACCAAAGGGAGTTTTCATGAGAGTATGACCAAAAGTAAAGGTTACTGCCTCAGAGCACATCCCTCCTATCATTTGTATGGCAGAGAGGATTTCAGAAGAATCTACTGTTCACATTACAGAAAAAAAAAACCAACAAACCTCAGAACATTAGCTGTAGACCTGACCTGTCATGTTTAATTATCAACATAACAGCTTACAAAGTTTAAAAAATTACCAGTTACTGGCATTGGAGTAAAGGTATACTGCAAGATTGCTTTTGTAACACTCATAATGCTTGTTGAAGGCAAGGAAAACTTTGCCTTTTGGCAGCTTGACAAAGCCATGCTTGAGTTCACAAACAAGTGCTTCATGTGAAACTGTCATCATCATAGCATACTATCATTTTCATGTGAAAGCCATGTTTTCTTTCATTTTGCAAACTGAGAAGGTTCATTGCATATATACACACACCTTTGACTGAATACTACTGTTTCTTTGAAAAATTTTGTCTTATTTATTGAACCTTGTGACTCTAGGATGAAGATTCGTTGCACCAGTTATCAAATGCATGTTATTCCCAAATGAGTTAACCACTTTCCATTATGTAGTTCACTCCAAAGGAGGGGTGAAGAGATGGGCAACCTAATAGACACATAACTCCAGAGCATGAATTAACACAATAGCTGCTTATTCTAACCAGGTAAACAAGCAAAATAAAAGTTGAACTTTTAAGGGGGGGGGGGGGGGGGGGAGAAGGAAGGGGAAATCTATATCTTTCTTTTCCTATCACAAATTCCAAGACACACAAGTGTATGGAATATGTTACTAAGTGCAAAGCAAAAGCCGTGCTGTTTTGGAAAGTTGATGCACCGAAGCAAGCATAGCAGACATTAAGACTTACCTGCTTAAACTTCTGCTAAAAGACAAGACAAATGATCATGCTAAGTATGACTAATATTCACGTAGAAAACATATGCAAATCAGGAAAATACAATGTTAGTATCTTATTGTTCATATAGCAGTTTAAAGTCAAGAACCAGAAATACACCGTTTCCTGTTTGTCCAACAAAATTCACAACTTGAATAATGAAATACTACATTTCTACACAAAAATAAAGACAATTCTAAAATGAATGCATCCTACTAAGTAAAATTACACAATGAGATTATCAGTGACAAAAGTGAAAACTGGCATGCCTGACTTCAGAAGCATGAAATTACACAAAAGAGTGCTTTGGCTTTGTTTTTGCCTAGTACCTTTATAACTTTGTATTACATCTATAACTTTTGACCTCATGTTTTCTATACTTCTGAATTTAATTACGGATATTCAGAAGCTAAACTTCATGCATACATGATATCCAGTGGGTCTCAGAATGTAATAATTATTAATTTGGCAATATGTAGCTACAAGATCATTTTATTTATATGTACCTGACGTCAACATCAAGAGAAATTAATGGCTTAGATTGTATATTACTTTAAACTGCATATATAAAAAGCATATTACTTCAAATATTCTCCATATTTTTATTTGTCTTCACTTGTATATATGGTTAGCTTTCCCCTATTCCTTTTTCTTACTTTCCAAACAAGAGAGAAATGCATTTAAACTCTAATATGAGCTAGAAAAAGAAAGGACCAATTTGAATGAAAATATTTATAATTCTCTGATTTGAAAGAAAATCCAAAGTACAGCATGTTGGGAAAACGCAAGCACAAGCATATCTTGTATAAAAGCATAGTAGAGTTTTTAGATTTAGTAGACACATCATCTGTATGAGTTACCTCTTTGGACACAAAGTAAACCCCACATCATGTGAAAGGAGACATCTTAAAAAACAATCACACTACAGACTGGAATCATATCGCTTTTAAATTCATCTTGAACACCATTGTCTATATTTTTCCCTATCTGAAGGCAAGCAATAATTTCTCTTCTTCTTTTCAATTTCAGATATTTACCAAAAGCTTTTTCCAATGACAATTCCATATTTTCTCCTCAAGCATGAGATTTTCACAAACATTAACATAGCATCCAAATGGCTAGTTAGACTTTCATGAGCTTGGGCCAGCTGTGCCACCTTTATGCTACCTTTATCACTGCTAACTCGAATTTTACTCACCAGCATTGATTTTATCAACTTCTTCATGTAAGATGAAGCATTAGTACGATATCTGGATGCTTTGGTCTATCCAGGCCTTGCTTTATGCTTTCATGTTTGAAATTTACTCTAGAATACCTGTCCCTAACTGGAATTGTACATTACAGGACAAAAGTATGAAGGTTACTCAAGATCCTGTCAAAATACAATATGGAGATGTCCTACACAAAGATACTACTATGCTTATTTCAAGAAAAAGACATTTGCTAAAGCAAATACAAGCAACATTAGACATGCAAACAGTTGCAGTGAACTCACTGATACTGTGTTTTTTCTGTCCTGGTCAATCCAAACACCTTCATCATCTGCTTAATAATTCTATTTTCATATTTCTGTAACATCACTTCCTTGCAAGTGTGCCTACTTTATCAAAATATTACGCATAGTGTAGCCTTTCTTTTTTCAGGCTGTAGCTAAAATTACAACTTCATTTATGTTTCCAATCAACACATAAAATATTCCTATTAGGGGTGCTTTAGAGCTCAAACTGATTCAGAATTCTGCGAAGTATAAGCCTACCTGTAAAACTCAATTTCAGGAACTGTGTCAGCTGCCTTAAAAAGCTGAACTAAGACACCAAGACTGCAATCCACCTGTTGCACAGCAATTCTCTTTTCAAGTGTCTTTCTACTTCCAAATAAACTTAAAGCTAAACTTGTATTTTGTCAAAATATTCAGATAGAGTTAAATAAGAGTAAACTCATAATCAAGTGCAGCCAGCAAAACAATATTTTTAACCAGTGACAAGTCTGTCTCATTGTTAATAAGTATTTATATTATCAATTAAAATACTGCTGTTCCACTTACTGTGCCACGTCAGATACAGCTGGCAGTGGAGACTCTTCTGATACAAGGTCAATGTCATCAGTGAAGCTGTTGGCCCGTGACATTTCCTGGGTATTCCTTTCTAAATGTCTTTTTGCTGCACAAATATTTCAAAGAAATCATAATAAATTAGGCAAACAACATATACAAGATCTTTCCCTTACTTAAGCTAAGGTAGACTGAAGAAATGGTGGTAATACGAGACACAGCTTTATTGGTTTTGTCAGAATCAATGAAGTTGATGTTTATATGGCATACAAAAAATACATATGTGCAGGTACATAATTCAGATATACAGGGACCTCTTACAAGAAAGGCTTTCCTTCTTGTGGATTGTCTTCCTTTAAGGAGAAATTTATCATACCCATAATTTCAATATTGGTATGATGATAGAAACAAGCTAATTTTCATTTCCCCAATTAATACTATAAACATATAAACTGCATATAAATCACACTTTTGTTTCAAGTACTCTATTTGGTCACTATAGTCACCAGTGTTCAGAGATTTTCCCACTGACCAGGGCCTCAGGTGTTTCAATGCAGTCAGCTCAGCAGGGTGACCACAATGGATACAAAGCTGTACTGTAGCTCAGCTTATGTTCCAAGCATAAGAAAGCTACAGATTTCATTACAGATTCAGAAGACATATGATGGACAATAAAAGAGTTCACTTGCAGACTACAAAAAATAAAGAAGTGCAGCTAGCCCTGAAACTGATGTTTTTTAAATAGTCTACTCTCAATGCTCACTTCTGTCAAGCATAGGGCTGACTTTTTCCACCATAAATGTGAAATACACATGTACCTGCCTTTCCAAGTTCAGCTACATCAATATCCATATGCAGTTTCTGCTTTAATGTCTTGACGATATTTTTTCCTATATTTATTTTGTTCAAAACCTATGAAGTACATATAGCTTAAATTGCTGTGATCTGAAATGGCAATTTTTTTCATGACTACTAGTGATCCTAACAGTTTCTAAGGCAGGTCTCTATCTATTTTAATTCTGATCGTTCTTGAAAGCTTGGCACATACATCTATGAGCTAGCAGAGTCTAACCTGGAAAATGCATAGGATGATACATATATATTCAAGAGAGAAAACTAAAGATAAATGTTTGGGAGAGGGGAAGAGGGATCACTAAATATCAAACACTAGTAAAAGACTAAGTAGTTATCACTTGCATAAACAGTGTTGAGTAAGAAGAAAAAGCAAACCACATGGGAGTAATAAGAAAGCTTGCCTTCCAGAAAGCTAAATTGTTGAAATCTCAATCTAATTCTAGAGCACCACTTTGTCTAGACTACATTAAAGGTAAATACTGAAAAGCACAGTGACATCAGACACTACTGGACACAATCACACATTATTGGAAGAGCCATAGCACAAATGGGAAGGAATGAAAATGAAGTCTATGGAATATAATTATAAAATGGCATAACCGAACACTGCTAAAAGAAATATAATTACAAAGGTATTTTATTTACATCTGTTGCATTTATTCACAACTAAATTACATTTGCAGGGGAAACCAAAATCTTCCTGGCACTTGGAACATGACCTTCTGTGCATTTCCAGCTCTACTGAAACACTGTGGTTGCTGTAGAGGAGCTTTATTTTGTGAGATCTGCCAGTTCTGCACTTGTTCTGAAAAGACATTTCTTTTCTGTAAGTGAAGTATGTAACCTTATTTCTGAACAAAGTCTTGAGATACATAAATCCAATATTTGAAGCCCTGCTTTGGGAAGCATTCACAGATTTAGGAATAGGCTCCTTCAGTGTCTAAAGAAGTGACGCTGCACATGATTGCAACTAGAACATTAAACTGGGAGAATTTTGGCTTCAACTTCAGTAAGGTTTTCCTCATAGAAACTTAGCAGAATTTGAGTTGGACAAAGACAGAATTAAATCACTGTGCCCATGTAAGGCATAATCAAATGAAAAGGAAAACATAGCATTTCTGTAAATTCCTAATACACAATGGACAAATACACAACACAAAACGTTAAGAGAAAGATCTAGCTAATTCATGGGGAACTGCATTCTTTATAGTACAGGATAGATATTAAAATTGCTGCAATGTGTTTGTCATGATAAGAAGTAGGATTGTATTTTCTGTCATTTTAAAAGTTTGGTCCATATTGCCTTATCAAACTTAGGATTGTATTTTCTGTCATTTAAAAAGTTTGGTCCATATTGCCTTATCAAGCTCATCTCTCTCATCACACTGCTGTTTGCAATCTGCATCCACAGCCTCTTAAAACATGAAAACATAATTTGCATTTGTCTTACTAATTCCTTTTCTGAGAAGTGTTCACTACTACAATGGGCCTTTGCTCCACAACATGACAGTTATGAGAAAACAGGAACAATAGCAGCATGCTGGTTCAGAAACCTTCACTTTCTCATTATTGCCGTTTGTGTGTGATGTGCTGTGCACTGAAGAGCAGCTCTGCTGTTACAGCAGGATGCACCTCGGACCCTTGCTTCTCTGAGCATGGACCTGCTGCAGAGACATGTAGAATACAATCCTGGGTTTAATAACCTCAAGCTGTGCTTGGCTACCTACACCAGCAGGGAAAGCTTTTGTCTCCTCTTTAGATAGGGTAAAACCATGTAAATTTTCTGTTTGGTGAACACTGCTATGATTAGCTGTGACAGTCGCATGATTACATGTGACAGTCTCATCCTACAAGTAGTAAACACATATTTAATTACTACAAGCATTATGAAAAAGACAATGATGTGGTTATGCACTTCATACAAACAGGAGTTCTGTAACATACACTCCACAGTTAATTTTATTAGTTGAATTGAAGATGTGCACTCTTCAACTCCATAAAACTAAGTACATGGGTCATGTCTCGAAGATTGAGCCCCTGCTTCTCCTCTCCCCTCTTACACTTTCCATGGTAAGATCTGTGGACAAAACAGGTTTTGCCAGTTTGGTTACAGACTAGATTTATCTCAAAAATCTGTCTCTAGTTTACACTATTTACATTAAAAGAAAGAACAGCTTCTCCTAGAAATGTTGCTCTTAAATATCAAGTTAAAGCAGAAATAACAGCTCTGAGGCTCATAATATTTGGGTCGTGATATTGTAAGATTCCCTACTACTCTCGGAGCCACTTCATTCAATTCAGAGTCAGTTCAGATTCTTGTTTTGTGAAGTATTAAACCATCACAAGAGAATATCTGTTTTATCCTTGCAATCGAGAAGTTACTTAGTACTAAATGACTTAATGCTTTTATCACCCATTACTTCTGTTTGGTCCTGCTTTAAAATATTGACCCATTATTAATATTTTCTGGTTCACACATCCAAACATTAATGTGAATGGCAAATGCAAGTAAAATGTCCAATGTTCTAAACTTTTCTGTCCTTAAGGTGACTGTTAGAGTGGTAAGCAGTTATCTTATTTGAAACACTCTTTCTGGAACCAACTTGGTTTCTGTAAGCAACTGTCACTTTCCCTGAGTGAACTTCCAAAATTCATTTTGACAGCAATGTTCAGTCATAAATCAAAAATCCTAAAAATGACAAAAAAAGAATATTTTTTTTTTTAATGTCAAGAAGCCATGATCTTCTGAGAAACAAAGTAATTCACTATAATCACAGGATAATGCTTTCATTTTAAGGAAACGTGAAGCATTAAAATCTATTTGAAATACACATGGCAGTGATACTTCCAGAAATAAAACTCAAAGTGTAAGGAACAGCTACTACATATGGTAAGCTTGTAACAGCTGCCACTTAAGCCAAAACAACTATATCTTCCCTCTCTATATTTATTTTAATAAGCTTTCCTCTTCCAAACTGAATTTATGGGAAGAAATGCTTAATTTTTGTTGTTGCGGATTAGCAAGGAGGGAAGGCAAAGAAATATGAAGGGGAAAGAAAAGCCATCCTTCCTTTCCATGTGCTGCTACTCACAATATTTAGAAGCTGTGCCTATTTGGTTATAAATATAAAATGTTTTATAAATAAGAATAGTTGGAAACAGCAAGTTAAAAATACAGAACAGTATCTACCACAGTACAACAAATACCAGTGAATGCCATGAAACGGGTCAACTCATTAAAAGAAACAGCAAAAGAAAAGCTGAATTTCATATATCTCTATTTTTTCCTTCAGTTTCTAAAATGGTGGGAACATGTAATAAACACAACTGGGTTAGATCAAAATGTAACATCAAATGTTACATCAAAATGTAACCCAGAGATATTTTTAATGCTGTTTTGCTTTATCTAAACGTAGATTCCTTATTTGTATCACAGTAACTTCTGTCTTTGTAGCATGAGGGAAAAATGAACACCCAATTTACAACTGCAGCAGAAAACACGATTGCACATGGTTCCCATCACCATGGTCATCCTCAAACAGGCAATGCCCAATACCAGGACAAAATAACCAGGAAAATTTTGCACTATTCTCTTCTCAGATAAAAAAGGTGAAAAGAAAAAGCAGGCCTATCCTATTGCAAATAATTCCAACTTACTGTTTTTATTAGGAGGTTTGTTAATATTCACCAAAATACTCCAAACACAAATTTAAAGATAATTCATAACATTCATACACAGCCTACTTTACAACTGTGAAGAGAATTTCAGTATCTGCTTATGTTATATAAAATGTACCTGAAGTTGCTACTCCTAGGAATACAAACACCAAAGAACTGGAAGGCAAGAAGATATTTGGCAAAAAGTAAACTGGCAACATGGATAGAAATGGATGGTGTATTTGAGGCAGTTTAATATAAAATGCTTCTGTCACATGAATATTTATTCTTCAGATTGTTAAGTAATAGATTGTGTAAGACAGTGCCAAATAGCTGGTGGCAGGGAAGAGTTCACAGAGCAGATGGATAAAGACGACCAGGAAAACCGTAGAGCTCATGTAAAAATACAGGGCTGGAAAAAGGCCAGATGGGACACAAAAGGGAAGCTATACCAGTGTTCAACACAGTGAAAAGATTAATGTATAGAGAACACTGATGAAAGCCATTTGTTTAAAACAGAACTTTATTAAAAAAAAAAAAAAAAAAAATTAAGGGACCAAAATTAAATTCCTCCAGTGCCACTGTCTTTTTATCACCTTCAGATCAGATGTTAAAACACACTCTCTCATAACACCAGGCTCCATTACTCAATGTAACAAACATCTATTAAGTAAACATAAGATTTAACATCATACATAAGGCTATACCTTGACAGAAAACCCATGGGATGACTATGCTTCCTTTCTCCACAGGGAGGAACTACTTGTCATATCAGAGCACTATTTATTTCTTGTCTTCTCTCTTGTGTCAGGAATTCATATCACCTCACTGCTCAAATTACAGTATTTTTAAAGCTGTATAGAGAGGCAACTGGTTTGGGGCCTAGACTGAGACATTTCCAAATCCTTAATTTCCTCAGAAAAAGAAAATGGCTTATGAAATCTAAAGCACCTATAAATGTCTGACACCTGATCACCAGCCTGCCTTTAAAAACCTCTTTAACTTCCTATTATTATTCATTTGAGCAGACAAATGGTATTCAACCTCATCTGAGCAGCAACACTGGAAGAATATGGCAGAATACATCATTACCACAGACTGAATAACTTCTTTATGAAAGTTATATTATTAGAGCTTTTCTTAATTACTGTTCTAGAACTAAAGAGTCAGGAGTGTACATAAGACTAAACAAGAAAGATCTATTTTTATTTTAGTTTTCTGTGTTAAAAAATTGAGCATCTGAAGCTGGGATCTTAAATCCTGACTAGGTACTCAAACGTAGGTCATCTGCAAATGCCAAATACACAGATTGTCCCACACACAACTCTAGGAGTTATAAGTGCCTAGTACAGTTTATAAGGACAAGCCACTTTATGTACCTAATTTTAGGCATCTAAATGTATTGTCATGAGAAACATGGTCGATACTGCAATTCTTTTACTTTCCCCCTGAATTTGATTTAGGGTTATACTACCCCAGAGGACCTGCAGAATCACACCAAAATTAATTAGAGTGGTTTGCTGGCAGAACAGAAATAAAAGAGCATCTAAAAAAGTGAATTGAGGAATTAGAATAAACTTGAATTTGCTGCAAACATATTGCTAAGTGTATGTAAAAAGTGACATGCACTACTGCTGCTGTATGTAGTTACATGTTTGGCTGCGTTTTAGATAAACTTCAGCATCTGGTTTCCTGTGTATCTGATTTGAAACAATCAGCACTCAAAATGCACTAATGCTGACTTTATTTGTTGTACATTCTTCTGTTTAGATAAGCCTGCAGGCCAAATTACATACTGGCTTACACCCCATGGAGCCACAGTCACTCATAACATGTATAATGGGACAGCATGGAGATGTAAATGAATACCAACACGTAATTCAAAATCACAAAGGCATGCAAGTACTAGAAAACATGCAGAAAAGAACAATGAAACATACTTTTGAATGCATATGAAAATGCTGCTACCTATCCAACTGCCTGAATATCCTTGTAAGACCTAGCAGAAAAGGATGCAACAGTTTCGCAAAAAAAAAATATTCTCCAGCATCACAAGGTTGTTTCATCACATTGGTCTACTGAAGAAAAAGTACATTCAGCACAGAATCAACTCCTTTAAACACATTGGCTTAGAATATTTAGCTGAATATTTTGTATGAAGCAACTCGAAGAGTAAGGAAATGTCCATACCACTGAACCCATGTAATGTTTGGCATTAACTGACAAACAGGTTTGTTGATAGATTCGGAAAAGTGGTCAGGGACCAGCAACACAAGGAGTCGTAAGTACCTTCTCATACACAGATATGACCTGTCAGAAGAGAACAGGAGATTAATGAAGTATAGTAGAGAAGCATGCCGTGCTGGTGCCACTCGCTATCTGTTCAGATAGTAATTATTATATTATTATGCTGATGATTGGTTTTCAGCTTTCCTCATGGGAATGCCCAGAAGAGAAAGCTAGAGAAAGGTGTTTCCAGTTCCTTGTCAAAATAACAAACTAAAATTTGCTCCAAAAAAAATATGGCTTTTATATTTTTTTTGAAACAGTGCTAAACACAGCTAGCTGTGAGTGAGCTGTGGTCATTCTGCCATCATCAGTTAGTGACACTGCACACTGGACAGTAAGTTGAATATTTGTGCTACATAGCTAAGTATGTAATACACTGCCTGGATGCTTCCTTCTGACCTGCCTTTCCCGGTAGAAAGGATACAGCATTTCAAGAGTACATAAAACTCTGCCAGCCTTTTTCCATGTGCATGCATAACATGCCCTTAGAGCCTCTACTTGTTACAAGAAAATTTACCTTTATCGACTTTTGTGCTGTGCCTTACTGAGCCAAACAGACTAGAAGACACAAAAAATAAGAAAGCCAGAGAAACAGGCAGCCTGTAACTGAACCCTAGAGAGGTTTCTTATTCTGAAGTAGAATCATCCACAAAAATCTCCCATCTCTTAAGATACAGGGTTTATCTGTGTGTAACTCAGGTAGAAATCTTTCTAAGATTTCTATGTGAACAGAGAAGTGAACACTGACATCTTCGGTTCAACTTTTCTTCTCTCTTGGGCTCTGGTCTTGAAAAAAAGTAACGCCTTTTTTAGTACAAAAGCACTAAGCTTTCTACTACTCACATACACAAAAAAGGCAGGCTTCCAAACTCAGTCAAATGTTGATATGGATGGTAATAACAGGTAAAGTCTGGCAAAGAGGTTGGTAAACAGATTTTCCTGGTTTGTTGTGGAAGAGCAGCATTCACAGAAACCCACACAGTGAGTTGCATAGCAGACACACGTAAAGAAAAATAAGACAAAAATGGCTTCAAAAGTGACCCTTCTCCACTGCTTATCTCCCTCCCCCCCCCCCCCTTTTTTTTTTTTTTTTTTGTTTTACAGAAAAAGAAGAAC
>JBCJKH010056656.1:0-34885 GCA_039877255.1 Loriculus beryllinus
CGAGCGGCGAGGCTGGTGGGACGGGGCGGGCTGGCCGGGCCCGGCCGTGGTAGCAGAGATCTCGGCCTCTGCCCTGCGAGGGGTGGAAATCTTGACCCGAACAAGCTCTTCTTCTTTCTTCCTCTCAGTTTTAGGGCGGTTTCGGTGTTTCTGGTTAATTCGCTCCTCGTTGTGGGGGGGCCCTGTCAGCGCCCTCAGGCGGCCTCGGAACGACTGAACCTGCGTTTCCTGAACAAAAGGGCTTTTTGTGGCAGAACTCTGGAAGATAACTCTATAAAGTGGGGAAAGACCCAATACAATGATATTTTTTTTTTTTTTTGACAAGAGAGACGGTTAGTTGAGCCTGTTGTGGCCTGCGGGGAGCCTCCCGCCATTGCAGGTTGTGTGCCATGGTGCCCCCAGTGCTGTTCCCTCTGCCCGCAGGTACACACGGCATCCACCACACCAGCCCCAGCCATCTCCAGGGGATGCGGATCAGCTGCGGCCTGGGGCACGCTACAGAGAGCAAACCTCTGGCCCGAGTGCAATACTGAGGGATGGGGCTCTTGCCAAGCCTGTGACAGTGCTGGAAGGTAAAGAGAGGAAACCCAGTGAACGCAGGGGAGGACACAGGTGGAAGAGAGGCAACGCTGACAGAGACTCGGTGCAAGCCAGCCAGAGGAGTGCACACAGCCTGATCAGTGAGGGTGTAAGCTATGGCTGTGACATCCCTGCACGTAGGTGTCACCGAGATGGGAGAGGTGATCTCTTGATAAAGTTTTGCAGGTAAGAAGCACCACATTCTAGCAGTAAAACAATCCATTCGGACACAAACAGGGCTGATATGACCAGCAAAGGTGACAGGTAGTTCAGGTGCAGCAGAGCTTTATGTTCCAGTTTGGTTTAGGCTTTGCTTCTGGAGAAAAGTAGGGTAAAACACTGCAACCACCCCCAAACTCACAGATGGTTATACAGTCATCCTAAGTGGTCAGGAAATATTTTCACTAATGGAGTGGAGTTGCCAGGAGGGGAGAGAGCACCTAAAACTGGCTATTCTTTTCCAGTTTGTTTACCATGTTGCTTTGCTATTGCCCTAAGCAAAAACGGCAAAAGCAGCAGCAGTCATAGCACATAAAGTCTCCAGCTAAACTACTCATCAGTACAAAAAAATGAGCAAAACTGTGCAAACATGTTTCAGCTCCAGCAATGGGTTGAAGTCGTGATGTGTTATGCTAAAATACTACAAAGTCACACTTGTGCTCACAACTCCAGACCTCAGGATGCCTAAGCTAATGGTTTGGGCTTGGCTGATTCCTAGTGTTGACTACATGCAGCTTTGGAAGGATCTGTGCTAGTTCTAAAGGGCAAGTTGTCATTACATGAGTTCTGCTATGCTTTTCTGGATGCCAGACAAATGGCCTTTCTCCAGATGCAGCTGGCACTTGTTTATCTGGAGTTGTCTTACAGCATGACCCCAGTTTACTGCAGCAAGCATGTGGCAGTTTCTGCCCTTATATGCACTGTCCTTTCCCTCTCCGTGAACTACATATGAAGCATCATTAGCTGTTGCAAAGCCAGGTCCAGGGCTGGCCTAAGGCAGACATCAGAGTGGACAGCCACTATCGCTACTGTCCAGAGACCATGAAACTCCTTCTAGCAAGGGTGGTTCTTACCTAACAGCCTGATCTTCCTAGTGTCCACCTACCTCTGCTCTATCCATTGCTTTTAGGAACTTTCCTGACACTCATGTGCAGCCTTTGGATGCTTGAGCGGGAGCATTGCTGTGCCACTGCATAGAGCTATGGCATTCACTGCTGTCTAGGTAGCCTGCTTACTTACCTAAGTGTAAAAGAGAAAGTAGAGTCTGATCTGGCACCTTCCAAATTAGGGAGGGGGGCAGGATATCCCCCAAATATCCCAAAGAGTATCACAAGATCAAAGGCTTCTCTCAGATGGAAACAGGTAGTTCAGTATGTTACAGCCTACCTCACAACCTTACGCATAGGAAAAAAAAACCTTAAACAAATAAATCAAAACCACCACCCCTAAACAAAGGAACAAATAAAACCCAGGCTTGATTAAGGAAATATTTACAGGCAACATACAAGCAAGGAAGGCAACTTGATTATTTCAGAAAGCCATCCAACCAGCCCCGCTACCCTACCAAAGCTGCTGGAGTTGGTGGTGTCATATGGTGTGTAGCAGTGTGAACAGAAACTCACTCACTGCTGGGTGAGGGGAAGAAGTGAGAGCAAAGAAATAGAAGTCTATATCATCATGATCCTAGTTGTGTGCCTTTACACTCATAGCTCCTGCTCCATCTCCCACCCCGTTCTCCAGAGCTAGGGTAGACTTCCCACCTTTGACAGCAGAGTGACTCAAGTGAGTTTCTTCCTCCAGTTTTCAGGCAAAGCATCAGAGGATATGCTGATATGCTTGTACAGCACCAAATACCTTGTAGTCCTGGTTCTTAGCTGATCGCCCTGACTGTGCATATTAAAGTGTTTTTGTTATCAGGCTTCTCACAAGCAGAGGACCATGACTTCACTGAAGAACAGAAACCTATGCCAAGAGAAGACCTTTTTATATCCTAAGTGGAACTGCAAAGATCTGGACTAGGTAGGAAAGCAGGGCTAGTGATAAAGCAGGCTTCTGAAGAAGTCTTCCTCATCTAATCCTTAGCTTAATGCAGCTAATCCTTTTTCCTGTTTGCAAACATGGTTCAGTTATAGAGTAACACCTATGATACCAAATTACAGAAACAGCTCCCACAGCTGCCTTGTTCTGTAATTTCACCATCCCAAGAGAATATTTCTGCAGGATAACAGATGCAGTAGATAATACCTTGTCTTAACCGGGCACCTGGAATATATCACCTTCTCTGTACATCTGCTGCTTGGTGCTGTTGTACAGCAGTGTCCAGCAGACAGAAAGCCAGAAGCATGTTTAAAATTGTTAAAAAAGATAACCAGTCCAAATTTTACCAGTATTTTGTACTTGAAATACACTGAGTGTGGTGAGCATTGTTCTTTCAGTCAGCTTGGGCTCCTAGCCAGTACTTTTATAAAACCCATAGCTAGCATGCAGCATGATGGGATAGTCTTTGGCGAGGGACGTCCGGGCAGTTAATTCAACTGTCACATCGGTGTCTTGTAATGGTACAGTTTTAGAGCCTGGCTCACTGCAAGCAACTAGACACCACTCAGAAGGAAGGCCATTTCAGGACTTTGTTGAAGAACCCACTAAGCCTGGAGGACTAACAAAGTCAACAACAGTTGAAACAAGGTTAGCAAAGTAGCCTGAAGCCCTTTTTATTTTCCTTGGCGAACCCAAAGGCTCTCTAATGGAAATACTGCATCTGTAAAATGTTTTTAGATTTAAAAGACACTTGCAAGAGGCAGCTTTTCACAAAGGAGCCAGAATCCAAAGGAATAGGATGAATTACACCGTTTTGAGACATTACGATGTTTAGATTGAATAGTGTGGCAGCAGCTGCTCAGGAAATGCCAGTGTTAAAAGTGGGAAGGGCAACTTTAACATAGACCTGTGAATGGGTGCAGCAGTCTGTTGGAATATACTTTTCCTTTCCTCAGCATTCAGTGACTAAGCATGGACTTGTACCTCAGTTTTATCTATATTTACTGTGGCCTAGACTACCTGACACCTTTTGAAAGTGTATTTTGTATTCACTTATCAATTCACAAGGTTAGGGAATAGAACAAAATTATCAGATAATGGATGTCAAAACCAAGCCCTCGTAAAATCAAGATGTAGAATATCCTGCTGCAGCAAACTGTGGCAGCAACAGATATATAGCTGATTAATAATTGGGATGAGACAGAATTAACAGGAATTAAATCTATCGGTGGCTATTGCAGAGGTTTACTCAAAAAAAAAAGAACCAACACCTCTCCAAATGAACAAACACTAATTGTGAGAAGACAGAAGTATATAAACCGTGTAAGGATCGCTGTCTATATGGCCCTCTTCCCAGAGTACCTCCTGTTAGCCACTGGCTGATACCATGCAGGGCTCGGTGAACCGTGCATCAGCCAGGAGGCATAAGAAGCAAGCAGAGGTTTGCAGGGGAAGGAACACCCAGTTACATGACTGAGAACTGTAATGCACAGACTCATATGCAGCAACAGTCTCTGTTGCTTACTAAGTCCCTTAGTAAGACAGCTTAAGTCCCTGACACTTACTAAGTGCTTAACTATGCCAATTTAAATGCTCGTGTTTTTTATGATACATGTTTAAAATAGAGTAAGGAAGGGATCTGTGCAAATGCAGACTTATTTCTGAACTACACACTTGTTGAGAGATTATGGTCCAAATTTTACTAGACTTAATGGTATTCCTTCCTCCCACACATATTCCACCCCTCTCCCCCACCCCGCTCCGTTTTGCCTTGAAATTCAGGCTATCAATCAGCTACAGACATTTCTTATAGTCTAGATTATTTCCTGGCTTCCTGCCTTCCAACATTTACATTCCATGTGCACCAAAAACTGTCCACACAGTACAGAAAAGTTCATAGGTTTGAAGTGCATCATTAGTGATAATATTTTCCCAAGACTTCAGAAATCCCATTTACATCTTTTAGCCTACATACACACAACGGGATTTGCTTCCAAAGTCTCTCTACTTCTGTCACTTTTGTATGTAAAACTTCAGAATAACCAAACTGATAAAAAAACCCAATTCCACTACAGAAGTAAGATGTTAAAGGGAAACTTTGTTCCCTACACATCTCAGCTTTACTTCCTCCCTTTTGATTACTTGTTTGCTCTACTGCACCACTAAAAGTCCAGCTGCTCTAAATCTAAACAGTGCTTAGGGCACATAGCAACAAACATCTAAATGAGTTCCAGTGAACATCGGTGAGCCATATCCTTCCTATGTATTCACACAGGCATTCAGCCAAGCACTTTGATACTCTGCTATGATATAAGAGCAGTCATTTCACAATGAAATTTTTGGGCTAGAATGTACAGAATCAAGCAAAAACCTCAAAACCACCACAGAGATTACTGTAGGCTGAAGAATATAATGTGCTTAGTCTGGTGAGCAGTATCAGCTCACTAGATCTGAAGGAAAAGGTCTCTCTAGAGACCTGTACAGCAAGACAAACATCTGCCATAGTGGGTTTTACTTCAAAATGCCTGATCCTAATCTGGGATTGTTGAACTGCTTCACACTTTTGATACACAGCCATCAAAAGTTCAGCAGGTGCCATTCAACTCTAAGCATACAGATGGGTTCCTGGCTCTCCCAGAGGTGAGCTGCAGCACATGCTATTTCTAATCTAGGAAAGGTCAGACACGTTTCTGATAAAAGATTTTGGTCATTTATCAACATCTAAACAGACAAAAGGCAATTGTGAGCCATCATCTAAACTCTTAGATTGTTTGGATATTCTCAAGAGAATTTGCTCATGAAGATCTAGAAATCCTGAGGGAAAATATTATTTAATATCAACAGCCTGCCTAGAAAACACGAGGGTTGTGCCTTTGCTCAAAAGAGGCATTTTAGAACATCAAACCACAAAGTAAAGATCACACAACGCTACAGAACAAGGCCTTCTGGTGCAGTCTCGGGGACACCTAGATCTTCCACATGCATTTCAGCTGACCTACAAAGCTGTGTCAATACCCTAAATCCATGACCTGCCAAGTCAGCTCTGCAGAAAGCAAGTAGGGGGATGTCAAACCAGCAGGCACCAAGTGAACAAGACCACCAGATCCAGCCTCCAAGTGCCAAGTGGGCTGTGGCTCAAACAGCGCAGAAGCTAGCTCCTGCCCTCTCCTTCCCATGAAAGTCAGAGCAAGTTTCCCAGAAAGGGACCAAACTTTTTTTTTTATTATTATTTTTTTAAACTAAATGCTTTTAATAGAAAACAAAATACAAAATAACTCTTTCCAGAAAGCAGAAATATTTAATCTCTCAAAATGACAAACTAGAACGTGCTTTTTCCGCAGATCCTCGTTGTAAATGCTGATGATTTATCTCACAAAGTGTTCATGAAACTGATATTGCCACATTTTGAGAAAAATCCAACACTGGCAGAGCTGCCTCTGTGTACACACAATAATTTAGTAATACTATTTTTCCCATGTCACTTTGTGTGTGTGTGTCTCTCTCCCTGTTCCCCTCTCCCTGGACTGCCAACTTCCATTTACGGAAATATTTGTGAGGTGCAGTGGTGGATTGACATGCCCCGTTTCCATTAGGAGTCCAAGCTCAGTCTTTTCAGTTCTGTCGTGCCCTTCCTCCAGACAAGGCAACCCTTAAAGCCACCAGTGTACCTCCACTGTCCTCTAATCCTCAAAACATAGTGCAACCAGATTCAGAAAGATTCCTAATTAACAGAACATAAATACAAACATCACAGCTAGTACCAGGAACCAGACCCAAATTACAATGCAGAGATGGGCCCCAACTGAGGTCAGATTTCCATCCACTTACTAAAAAGAAAGACAGTATTTTCTACTTAGCTAGTCCAAAATATTCCAGAAGTGCTATAGGGAGCTGTAATATTTAGGACCACTACCACTGTAGAAAATACACAACGTTCTTTTAGTAGAAGGGTCTCAAAATGCTGGTCCTCTGCAATACCAGGAAAAGAAAAGCAAAAGAAAAAATACTGGGCCAGTAGTTCTCCACACACTCAAGCCTCAGTTAACAGTAGGTAAGATGTGCCCATGAATCAATGCAGGATGTTTAAGTGCAGGTCAGCAGCTTATCTGGTTGGCAGTTTCACTTGTCTGGACTAGGCTTTTGGTTTCCCCAAGCTACTGGATTTACTGCCCTTTTCCCCATCCCTACCAGTAAAAGATCAGAATGTATACATTATTTTCATCTCTCCTCCTTTTTGCCTTATATCATTCGACAGCACATGCCTTTTTGTAGGCAAGACATTTTAAAGCATTTGCATGAATGTGCCTTTCAAGGGGGCAGAGGAGGAAAAGTGTTTCACAGTCAGTAATTTCAGCTTCCAATGGACTCTGGCATTCAATACACCCACCCGCTTCCCTAAGAAAGAAAAGAAAAATTAATGTTCCTGATTTTCTTGTGCAATTCCAGTCACTAGAAGAAGATTACAGGCCATAAACTGTACGCTCAGTACATTATTCATCTGTCCGGTATATACACCAACCAGTTCACTGGAAGACCCATCTGCAGGGGCGTTGCAGTAAGTGTTCCGAATGTCCCAGACCCGAACTGAATTGTCCATTGACGCTGAAGCAATTAAACTACTGTCAGGGCTAAAGGTAAGGCTGGTTATGTTGTCCGTGTGCCCCCTCAGTTCTTTGTAAAGAGTTCCTGATGCCAGGTCCCACAGCTTGAGCCGCTGGTCTTCACCTGCTGATGCCAGGTACTTACCATTGGGAGAAAAGGCGAGCGCTAGCACAGGCCCGCGGTGCCCAGTGAAGAGACGCACTGAGTTGCCTTGCTGAGTGCTCCACAAGCGCACAGTTTTATCCGTGGAGCCTGTTGCTAAGTAGTTGGAATTGGGGTGGAACTTGACGCAGTCTACATCTGCCAAGTGGCCTGCGTATATCCGCAGCGGGTACGTCCGATCAAACGACCAGAGCCTTGCAGTGCGATCGTGGGAACCACTGGCAAAGTACAGGCTGCAGGGGCTGATATCCAAGTCCCAGACAGGATAGGCATGTCCTTGGTACAGCACAGTGTTTGTAAAACTTCCCAGGTCCCAGTATCTGATGGACATGTCCTCAGAGCAAGATAAGAGTCCTGAACTGTCGGAAAGAAACCTCGTGCTATACACAGGTCCACAGTGTCCCCTCAGGATCTTCATTTCCGTGCCTGCGCTGTCGTCTTCTTCCTCCTGGTCGAGTAGGAGAAAAAGAAACAAGAAAGGAAAGCATGTTTATCTGCTCAACAAATACAGGAACCACCATGAGGAAAACAGGAGGGTTTTAAAACAGAAGAAGTTATTTTAGACATGGCACATTCTGAGACACAAACGCCTTTGTGACATCTAAGCTAATGCTGAAGAGACAGCGAGATAAGATTTTACATAAAGCTTTTACCCTTATTTTGGGTAGCCTTATGCTCACTGCAGAAGGCACCTTAACCTGGGATTTTATGCAAATAGGGAAAAAAGTATTTTATGTCATTTTCCCATTTGCTCAAAGCATATGCTTATTCCCTGTCCACTCTCTAATAAACATTTGGCTAAGATGTTGAAACAGATCTTGGCATATGCTCTTCTGGTGTGGTCATTATTGGAAGTGAATCTCGCAGTAGAGAAAAAGAAACACAGATGTCTTAAACAAAAGGTAGGAGACGGAAGTACTGAGCATGCTTGACAAGCTATCTGCTGGGTGCTCTTTCTTAGCTCCACGTGCAAACAGAAACCCAGTAAGGCTTTAATATCTATTTCTGTATGCACGTTCCACCAGGATGCTTTTGCATCCTCACCCTTCAACAACCTTCAAGAACAGCAAATATAGGCAGCTTAAGTAGGTCAAAGGATCTATTTTGGGTTAGGAGAAGATGAATAACCATAAAAAGGATGGCACTGGAAACCTTTTTATCCTGTAATTCTCCAATCCAAGTACCAGGGCAGATAGTCAGCAAGTAAAAGCTTTCACATTTAAAGACTGTTCAGTGAGCTGTGCTAAAGGAATCTCCTGATGGAATGTAAGGGCCTCTGAAATTCTACTCAAGTAGTGCCTCTTGATGCTCAAAAGCTACAAACTGCCCAAATTTCAACAAACTTCAGAGTGCCCTTGCCTGACAAGCTGGGGTCTCACTGACAGTGCAAGATAACCATGGCTTGGAGTGCATCTGTGCTTGAGACCACCCTTTCTCAGGGCTGTCAGGCAGACACTTTTCCTCAGCACTGAATCAGTAACACTCCTTCATGGACAACCTCTGCTCATCAAACTCAACACAACACCCTTTTGTTTGTGAGCAGCCCCTTTAACTTTTATCATCGCAAACTGGCCCGTTTCCTGCAGAAGGAGCACTTCCTGCCCCGAGAGGAAACCCAATTCCCTAGGGTTGCCTGACTGCTGGCAACCAGCAGAAGTCAATGTGTCCTGAGCAGCTGTCTTGGCTGACATGACACCTCTCATTCCTCTGACCTCAGGACCCACAGTTTTGCTTCAGACTTAGCAACAATGCTGGAAGCCCTCCTCCAGTGGTTTCAAATCTCCCTTCAGAGGTGAGCTTAGCTAGCTCACTGCCTTTTTCCATCTCAACTGCATGTTCAGTAGTATGCAGCAAGCCATGTTTAGCAATGCTAATTCTCTTCAGAGTAGTCAGTGCCCATGGGAGTTTTATGGTGTGGCTGGGAGCCAACTTCATCGGTGCTATGAAGGTGAGGCAGAGAAATTACAGGCTCTAGCATGCAAAGCCCCATTCTCATTCAAATTGCTTTTTCTACCTCAGATAGAGCATTGCTTGCTGGAATCCACAGCATCTCTAGGCTATGATACCACAGTAATGGGAGAGGCTGATACCTGCAGCATTTTATACTATTTAATTATGGCCATAAGAATCCACACAGGTTACCAGTGGAAGCCCATTCAAGTTACTTATAATGCATTATAGCTTCTGTAAATTCTGCAAGTCCAGGTACTTAAATTTTTGCCTTCAAATTCATACAGGGCTACTTGGGCTGTGTGCAAGCACATATTCTTTCTCTTTTACAAGTACCTACTCTTCTTTTCTTGCATTACAGCAGCAGCTTATTTCGCAATGCCTCTGCAGCATTCAAAACCACACTCCTATACGGTCATAGGTAATAAATCTTGTCTTTGACTTCTGTTTGACACACACTTAACATATCAACTGCACACTGCTGTTACAGCTCACTGAAAACAGTATACCTACAATGCTTCTGAGTCACTGCATTTTTCCTTTTCCTCCCTACAGCAGTCAGTCTGCTGACCAGATTAACAAAGCAGCTGGAAGTGCAGGCACTGAATTACTGCCTAACAGAACCAAGCCTCATTTCTTTGTCAGATCAAGCACGCTATTCCTTTCATCCCACAGCTACTGCCGTGTAGATTTGTATCTGCAGCAGCTACAGAAAGGTTACAACCTGTGTTATAAATCAGCAGGGAGGCAGAGAATCCCTCTTCCTCATATTTTTTCATAATTTCCATTTCACACACTGTGTATGCTTCCAGGATATAACATACCATTGGGCACTACCCAGATATGCATTAGCTCCTTTTGAAGCCATTGCAGCTGCAGGTTAGCATAAATGATTTGTATTTCCTTGGAATGGACAAGAAATTTAAGTTATATAAGCCTCTTTTAATCAATAACCTACACACACACTAAAAGCTACCTTTTATTATTTGAACCATCCATTTTGAAAATAAGAACTATTAAAACAGATTTTAAGTAATAAAACAGAACTGGAAAACCTACCAACACTACTAAAGTGAGCTAAAAAAGAATTTAACAGTGAACAGGAAGTCTTCCTGAGCAAGCACAAGACTTGCAAAAATGACATTATTAAGAAACTAAAAAGAATAAAAACGTTGGCATGTTTTGTTACACAGGATACGTTCCAAATTATACACCTATGGAGAGACTGCCTCAGCTGTTACTTAAATCAGCAATGGATTTTGCATGACCGTCATCTGGACCCAGAAAAATCTATTGCCGATACATTTAACCTTGTGAGCAGCAAACACTATCTCGCTGACATAAGTTACCTTGATCTTCCACCAGAGCACGCCTCAAGAGAATGAGCAAGCCTCAAAAAGCAACAATAACCTCAAAAAACCCCTGAAACACACCAAGAAATCTCACCCTGTCCCCTCCTTTTCTCTAACTAGTAACAGGTTTCCCGTGTGTCATCATCTCATCCTGCAGTGCTTTTAAGATGCCAAGAGGAAAGATCCCTTAACTGCCTATGCAGGGAGCTTCCCAGCGGGGAATGATGAGGGAGTAGACAGGGCTGTCTTTACAGGACATTTCTTACTGCTCCTTCCAGAATTTCATCTGACCTCCACCAAGGTGGCAGCATCATCCCTGCCCATTACCACTTGAAGGACCACTGCCACTTAAAAGCAGAATCTTAGAAGCAGAGCTGAACGCGGTCAAGTCTTTCATCTTCACAAAACTTACAGACTGCCACTCTTGCAGCTTGAAATAAGCAGTATTATTTTCTGATGTTGATCTACATAGTACCAGCAATGGGCACGGCAAAACTGCAGGGACAAACAATACATCCACTTGCATAGCTGTAAAACTGCATTTTTATACTGGACCTTAAGTAAAAGAGACTATGAAGTGGCATTTGTGAGATGCTACTATAAAGAAAATGGATTTACTTTATCCCCAAATAGTAAGCCTCTCCTACCCCCAGAAAGCAAGACAACACTGGTGAAGTACGCTGGAGCATCACACTGAGCAAAATTCATCAATCTAGACTGAGTAAACAATTTTAACCTTAGAGACACTGACTTTACATGGACTAGCAAAAAAAAGTAATTTTCTAACACTTTTGCTAAGTCTCAACCTAATTTTTATACATATATACACACACATATATATACACACAGAGATATTAAACCCAATAATGTAGCTTTACTGCCACTCTGAACAAGACCTACTGAAACTAGCACAGTTTTAGACTTCTCTATCTTCATAGAAAGGACCTATTTGCTTGCAGCAAATCAGAAACTGAGCTGAAGATTATTTCAGGCACTACTATTTAAATACAGTATCCAAAGCTATTTACACAATACAGAAATCAACCAAAAGTAACCGTACAAAACCCAGCCAAGTCTAATCTCACAAGTTATTTGACAGAATACACTGAACTAGTATCAAAGCACATTCAGAATTTCTGATCTTTGTCACTGTTTTCATCAGGTTTATCGCTGTAAATTGTTGCTGATCAGACTGCAGTGACACTCTGAAACACAGGCCTTGTTTGACTGAGCTGCATGAATGATGACTCCAGATGGGTAAGGATGGTCTTGTTTGGTCTGTCTTGGTATCTGCAGCTTCCACTTCCTGGGGAACCCAAGCAGGTGCTGGTCTGTTCCCACCTGTGGGTCCCTGTGTATTTTCACTTAGCACTCCCAGATACTGGAATTTATTTCCTTTGTGGTTAATAGGCTTTCATTTGCATTCAGGAGATGTAACCAGCAGTCTGTTCAGGCTGGTATCCTCCCTTAACTCTGAACTCCTAATCAAGTCACTATTTGTTTTGTCAGTCGTGGGAATTATTGAGGGCAATGATGACTTTGATCTGCGGTGGTCTTTGACCAGTTTTTGGGTTTAGATCTGTGACAAATACTCTAGGATACACAAAACACTGAAAGAGCCAACAAAGGAGCCATTTGTACTCAAGCTTCTGGGGCTGTTTCATAATACACATACAGTACGCAAGTATCTGTCTATGAGCCAAAAAAAACTAATAGGCACTCCCGATAACCTGGCAGTATCTTGCTTTTCTGTAGTCTGGAGCCAGAGGAGGTGACCTGCTGATTTACCAGAGAAGTTCTCCTCTGTTTCAGTTATTGACATTTGGTTTCCATGGCAGGCAATACACAGTCACGTGTCCTGCGCACTCTTGCAGCTTATAATGAAAACAAGTCCATAGTTTTATCTTGGGCTAGTCTGACTCACCTACCTGCTCACTCTGCAGAAAGGGTTAACCTGGGGAGCAGTCAGCTATCTCACCTGTATGCCTGCCTCTCTCCTTCTCAAGCTGACTAACAAAGGAATCCCTAACCATGTAAGTTTCCATCCTGCAAGCTCTCCACACTCTTCCAAAATAAACAGAACCCTGCCACTAGGTATTTTTTGTGAGAAGAAAAACAGTGGAAAAAAGGATGTTACACTCCTCTCCCCCCCCCCCCCGCTTCAAAAGGGTGTGATTAAGCAAAGGAAGAGTCACAAATTCTGATCTCTAACCAGATACAAGATGCTACGTGGGCAGCTATGGCAAGAGGGGAGGAAGGGTGTGACTGGAAGGGGAAAAAAAACATCCCAGTAAACCAGAAGATGCCATCTAGCTTGGCACGTGAAGGCACACAAAGCCCTGCCTTTATCTCCAGCACTCCAGAGTGGGAAGCTTCTGCAGTTTCTACACTGCAGATTCCCTGACAGAGACATTTTGCATAATTTTTCCATGCTAACTCTTCACCTCTGGATAAGGTCATAACTGAAATTCAGTTTTGCACTTAGGCATCCCTTCTTCCTCAGGCCTCAGACCAGCCCCCTTTGGATCTTTCCTTACTTTCTGCATCTCTCTCCTTCTCTCCACCCTTCTGACTGGTTGTTCTGAGCTGCTTTCTTTCTAGTTTTCATTCACCACAGTGTGTTTTTACTGCCCACATGTCCTTGTTTCATCTTCCGATCGACAAGAAGGCTCTTTGCTCTTCAGGGAAGGAAGCCTTCTCCGTACAGGGCTGCCTGTGTACTGCCATCTGTTCAAGGACAGCTGGGAGATCGGCACCTAGGGCTAGCAAACTATGACCCCAGCACAAACTCACTGCACCATTTACAAACACCACAGGAAAGAACAAGGACAAGAGTAGACTATAAAATTTGTGTGTCAAGGCAGAAAGGTTGTGGAACAGCCTCAGAGTCCGTGGAGACAATATGAGATATTCTGCAATGCATGCCTAAAGCAGAAAGGGGTGGGGGCAGGGGGAACAGGGAAAGGTATCCAGACCTCCTCATCCAGGATATCACAAGCCAGACGGATGCGCGACACATCAACGAGGTGGGGCTCAGATTTTAGCTTCCTGGAACGCAGGCTCCACAGCTTTACACACGAATTATCAAACCCAGCAGCCAGCAGCTTGCTATTTGGTGAAATCTCTGCAGTGTTCAGCAACTGCTCTGTGTTATAGAAGGCATAGAAACAGATGGTTGTCAGGGAAGGGGGCCCATCCTTGACACGTTTGATGCTGTCCTGCAGTAAATCCAGCGCTGCCTCGTTCTGCAGGATAGAAGCTGGCATGTCGCTGGGTTCCAGGCCGTTGCTCTCGTTGCGTGAGGAGCTCCCGCCAGCATAGAGCTGGTAGTCAGTCCTCTTGGCGGGCTGCACATCCAGGTGAATGTGCAAGGTCAGGACTTTGCACAGGGCATTGTTGTTGTCACTTTGGAGGTAGCGAAGAAGGTAGTTGTAGCTGTCCTCTTGAAGGCGGATGACATACTTGTTGTCCAAAAAAGCCCGGAGCTTCAAGTTGGACAGGATATCTTGAATAGTCATGGTAGTCTGCAACTGCTCAATGATATCCTTCTGGCTGGCATTCTGCAAGAACATGCCATGGAAGCGGCTGTAAAAACTGTCCACTGTGCTTTTTAGGCCATTCTGGACCATGTTCAGATGGAGGTAGACGAAGAGGGGATACAGAAGAGGCATCACTTCATGGCTGTGCTGAGAATCTGAATCTATATGAAAAAACAGCAACAAACTGTGAATGATTTCTCAATCATTTTCTACATGGAATAAAACAGACCAAGGACAACTACTGCAAGAAACCTTGACAGTGGCATCAGAAAGCAAACAAGAGGAGACTTTTGTTGGTGCATCTAAGTGAAGCTCTTCTGCAACCTAAACGGGATATACAATAACTATTACAGATCTGAGTAGAGGTTCACAAGTCAGTGAGGGACCTTTTCAAAACAAAATGCAGAGATTTCAAAACCCTTTGTAGGCATGGGCCAGCTATTAAAATACCGCCTTATAAAATATATGAGAACTGAAATTTCCCCACTTATTTAAGAAGGAAAACTGTGTGCTCTGTTTATTGTAATAAGTGGACTTTAAAATTTACTCTTTATATTTAAAATAGTATTTAACAAAATTATTTACTTAGCTTGTGTGGGCCTGAGCTTTGGTGGATTCTCCCTCCCCCCCCAACTTTGGCAAAACTTGCATGTGGTGCTTTGGATGGAAGTCATTTGTCCCGAGGATTAAGGAAGCTAGTTTGCAAAATGTACTGCAGTAAGCTGTGTGCTCTGTTTTATTTCTGTGCCTGCTCATGTGCAAACCCCAGCAGTAATTCCTAGTACACAGTGTAACGAACTCCCAGTGAGGCTGTGCTGTACCTTCCAGAGACCAATCTGTCATCAGATTCTTAGGGCTGTTTCCCTCCCACATTCAGCTGGCTGCTGCTATAAGGAGTAGAACACTGCCACAGAACACCATGGCAACATACAGGGCCACAACAACCAGTTACCAGAGGACCACATGGTCCAGATTACTGGAACAAAACAGGCACTGCTGATCCTCAAACAGCACTGCTGGTCTTCAAACAGCATTGCTGCTGTTCCACTTGTACTTCCCTCCTGCCACTACCAAGACATATTCTTTTCTTTCCCATTCCATTAGGTTATTTTTCCTCTCCTGTTGAGCACTCCTCCAGACTTTCTCTGGTCCACACTGTGCTTCTCTCCCGTTTCTAGATGAGTAACTCCAGAGTGTGTGTGGTGTATTTACGTATCTGCATACTTAGGCATCATTTTCCTTTCTGTCCCACTGAAACTGAGCCAAAGCCAGTGAAAACAGTGGTCTGTGTGTAGTAAAAGCTGTAAGCAGCCAGCAGGTGCTTTTTCCTAGAAATATGACATAGGGAAGGACCTTAACCTGCAGTGGGAGGGGAAAAGAGTACAGGTGGGTAGACAGCAGTAAGAGGAATGAAGAAAACATTCACCCAGGAAAATAGAAGTGAGGTTACAGGCACTGGGTCTGTTCTAGCCTGGAGAAGAATAAGGGGGTATCCAGCTGCTGCCCGCAGGACCCAGTAGGACATTACGGAGGAAAAGGAGCCAGCCTCTTTTCAGAGGTGCTCAGTGAAAGGATGACAGGCAAGCTGCTGCAAGGAAAATCCTTACCAAATAACTCAGCCCTGCAGCTGGGGCCCAGAGGTGCAGAACAATCTTTGCACTTTCTGATTTTCAAAATGTGGCTGGACAAGGCTTTAAGCAATCTGATCAAACCCTGATTTTGCCCTGCTTTGAGCAGCTGGTTAGACTAGAGATCTCTAGAAGAACTCCTAGTTTATTCAGTGGTCCTCGTCCCCTTCCCACTTCTCAGGCATCACCGAGATGGGAACTGTCCTGCTGTGCCCTGCAGCTGGCTGGGAGGTTACTCCCTTACAGAAACAGAAGCAGTTCCTGTGTGTAAGAAATTTGAGCAACACAGACAAACCCCATGAAAACACTCGACATGAACACCAAAACCATGTCTAGCACTTCCTCATAAGGATTTACCTCCAGTACTAAAGTGCAATGGTGTTGAACTGCTCTAGGAGTCAAGGCTAAGACTTTACTATTTTCTGCCTCTGTCTTCCCTTCTTCCCCTTCCCTTCAACAACTATCAGAAACACTAACCACAGCATTATGCACACTGCGATCAAATCCCTACACTGGACAAATGTAGATGTGCCTAAAGGCGGGTGAAGTGGCAACCTCACTTTCCCTGGGACTATTCTCTAAAAACCTTAACTGCTTTCTTCTTCACACATTTGAGACTATTAGAAGAAATAACGACATTCCCAGAAGTACCTTTGGTTTTATTATTATTAAAAAATTATATATATAAAAAAAGAAAAATAATGATTGTCTTCTGCATTACACTACAGAATGAGATTTTTTTTTACTTTCTATCATATGTCTCCAAATTTAAGGGAATATTCTCCCTTTAAAATCTAGACCATCATAAAAATAAGTCAATTATGAATAAAATTAAAAAACTACACTATGAGACAGCAGAGAACTACACTCATTTCTAAGTTACCTGCCTTTCACATAAAGCACACTGATCTTCTTTCTTGTCCTACATGTGCAGAAGATCTACAAAGACCAAATGTTTGAATAAGAAAGGGCAAAGAGTCAGCTATCTACAAAAGCCAAAGGTACTCAAGCAGACAGCAACAACAAAAATAAACATTTCTAATTGTATTAATTGAAATCTCTAAACTAGAACTCAAGATTGTTAGAGACATGATTTTAAATTTTATTATACTGTCCTTCACTCATTGAAATGACAAAACCCCCCCAAACATCTACTTTCCTTTGCTTCCTGGTATTTACCTGTGAGAAAATTGCGTAATCGTCCAAATTGTACTTCATATTGCTGTGGCTCCGCCAGGCAGGGAGCTGCAGACACCACGTTGGCACAACCAGATTCAGATTGGACTGTGAAATAAAATAAGTTAACAATTAAATAGGGATTTCAGGAGTTTTGCATGTGTGTCGGGAAACAAAGCTGCTCATGAAATCCAACGTAATGCAGCCATGAGATGACATTTCACCTCTCAAACTGTCCAGGGATGGCATAATCTTAAGCCTCTAAACATGGCATTAAGAACCTAGACAGATCATGAATGAGAAAGCATATCGAAAGCTTAAAAAAAGCCAAACAAACCTAAAAATCTCAGCTACTGATCTGCTTCCCCAAGAACATACTTTTAAGTTTTCAAATACAACCTTAAGTTCCCAAGAAATTCAGAGTAACACCATCACAGATCGCTTAATAGTTCTACAAGATACTCAGTGGCTTTACTCTGCACTCAGAAAAGATGAGGAAAGCAACCTCCAACTTCCTCAAAAACAAAGTTTCTTTTACAGCAGGACCCACCAGTAATCATGGACAGGAGGTCTGCAGTGGCACTGCCTCAGAGTCTCAAATTCCTTGTCCCAGTCAGTTAATTACAACAAATGACAATAATCATCATTTACTAGTCTCCAGAGGTGGTGGTGGTGAAAACACACTGAATTTCTAAGCAAACATTTAGTAATTTTTAATCAGAATATGTCCTCCTCCTTGAGGATTTTTGGTTAAAGGGCAGCAAGTTAAGGTCTCCAGTCGCTGAGGTCTCCTGCAATGGTGTTAAAATGATTTTCAGAATCAGTATCAGTGCCGGTAAAAGCAGTTTTGAACTATTTAGAAAGGGAACTGGCTTCTCCTTCTCTGGCACCAAACCTTTGCTCTCCTGCTAACCTCTCAGCATCCAACAAGGGACTTTGTGCAAGTTTACAGACACCCACCAACATAACCTCAGCATACATAAATGCTAGTGATTAGAAACACAAGTTACAAAATGATAACCCATATGTTTATTTGTCTGCTCTTCTAAGAGCATGAAAAGACAAAGAGTTTCACTGGTTTCCTTTCCTACATTTTAAAAATCTGTAACTATTCTCCCCTACACAAAACCTGTTTTCACTACTCTCACTTCAACTTCTTTCAGTCTACCCTGCCCCCCCACTGCTTTACATCCTCTCTCTTTGCCTTCCTACTCCTGACTGATCGCTTTTTGTTCCAGCACTTGGCTCACGCACAGAGGTACAACTCTGACAGCCCTGGAAGTCTATAAACATCATCAAATGTTCGCATGCTAAAGAGAGATAGGCCAGCCTCCAGCTCATCAAAATGCTGCTAATTAGAAAGAGATCAGCACATGGCGTACAGGCAGCCTGTTGCTATTCTCCCCTTTCTCTTTCACTCTCTCTGGTAAGACACTTTGTCTTCCTGGAGCTTATGAAAATACAGGAGGAATGATTACCAACTCTCCAGGGCAAGCTGAATTCACCTCTGGAAGCAGAGGACTGTGCTCATCATCCACTCATGGGAAAGAACAAATACACATTCCAGCACAAATACCCTATCTTCTCTCTAACCAGTTTAGAAATAAAATAAATACAACTTGTTAAAAGACAGAGATACAGTGCACTTGCTTTCTACAGCCTAGCTGCTTCAGAAACCCAAAGCTGGTAAGACCTTGAGGCTCACATACTGGTATTACTTAATGGCTAAAGTAAAAACCTTTGCTATTTGGAATCGAAATTTAGTGTAATCAATATTCAGCATGAGAAAAGTAGACTGCATGCATACACATACAGTAACAATGTTCAGTGACAGTTTCCAATGTCACCTATTGTAAAAGCAAAATAAAACAAAAATATGATGGCCTGTCTTTTATGTCCCTGAAATAAAGCAATGAAGGTTTTAGAATCTGGTCAGTTTTCAATCAGTCTGCAAAACTAACATGACTGCAGCAGAAAGTATTTTCAGACTCCATTTTCAAAGTAAGTATAAGCTGGGATTTTCTTTTTCAACAGTTATTCATGGAACTGTAGTATACTTACTGACAGCTTACTATGAGCATGTTTGACAAGTAGTATGCAGCTAAACACATGAGAACAGTCCATTTTCAGTTCTAATGAAAACTGATGACTAAGCTCTGAATCACCAGCCACAAAACCCTTGCACTGGCACGAGCACACAGACTAGTAAGAAATTTAGTAATAACGTTTGGTGGAAGATCAGCAAACAGACAAAACCCAATCAGACACTCATTCACACTCTTTCCTGAAACATTTTTTTCCTGGATGATGCCATATGCAAACGCAAGGGCTTGTAATCCAATTCATCTCTCCTATTTCAGATACTTCTGTGCCTTCCTGGCATGGTTCACCCCAAGTTCTGGTCCCATTTCAACACTGACCCTTCTACCCACCTTTCCCATAAAATCTCCCACCAAAAATAATTTAACATTTTATTTTGGTTTCATGCCTTCCCTATTTCCCCAAAAATTATTTCAGGGAGTTACAACAAACTTCCGATAGTTACTCTGAAAACAGCAAGGAAATGAAAAGCACTAAAATGTAAGTCACTTGTAATAACAAAATACTACACAATTTCCTTCAGGGCCCTGAGAAAGTCAGCCTAGACATTTACTCACCCAGTCACTCATCTTTGGATTATAACTATGGCAAAATACTCTATAGAGGCGAGAAGAGCTATTTTGGCATCCAATCTTACCTAGTTACAAGCAGAGAGTTATACAGCAACTAATGCTTTGTCAAATCAAGTTGTATCACCAGTAACTAAGGTCTCCATCACTCTTAGCCTGGGATGCTATCACGAACTAAGCAATTTTGTTTACAAAAGCATTTCCTCTTTGCATTTTCACCCAAAGGTCAGCCCAGTACTTTCTCAGTTTTACAATTAAATTTAATCTTTATAACCTCTACATTGCTTGCATCCTTTCAACACTTGTACAAGCTCAAGCAATAACATAGCTTGCTGTAACAAAAAAAAATTACTATGAAGACTGTCACAGACACAATTTGAAAAGCAAGAAGTATAGCAGGATTCCAAAGCCTTTAAGAAAGAGGAAGAAGGGCATGGAGGCAAATAAATTGTCTCACCCACTGAAGGATTTTTTGTTTGTTGTTTTTTTTTCCCAGGACAGAGCAGAGAAAGAAATCAGCCTGTATCACTGCCATTTCATATGACACAGCCCTCCTGAAGTACAAAAGTACTATAGATTTTCACGCTTCCACTTGATTCTCCATCTAGGTTCTTCTCACCCTCATCCCAAAGCACCACTACTCACTAGACTTCATGTTCTTTGGGATACAACATAAGCATCTTCCACTACACTGATATATGCCCCTCCTATACCCCCATTTCAGCTTGCTGTTTCACTGACCATAAATCTCACACTGCTACACTTTCATACACGTTTTTATTGTTCAAAAGTTCCTATCTCACTCCAACTTCACACTGGGAAATTTATTTCAAAAGGAGAGCTGTCCATGTATGCAAACTCCCACAGTTACCAATGTGCATACTCACACTTGTCACAAATCTGCAAAGAAGCATGTGTGGAAAACACGACAGCCTTACCTGTGAGATTAGCTGCCATCTCTTCAGCAGTCTGACACAGCCTCAGCCCTTGTTTTAGGGGACCTTCTGAGTCCACATACTGACGGCGCTTGAGGTAGCAGGACACTGCCATCTGAATCTGTTCTGTGCGTACGCGTTTCATGACCTCAAGAGAAAAGAAAGAGATGAGGAGGCTCTTGCTCGGTAGATATATGCTAAGATAAACATGCCCTATTCGGTAAGATAAATTGATAGAAAACAAACAGCTCAGTATTTTCATTGCTGAAGTCAAACAACTTCATTACTGAAATAAGAGAAAAATCTTTTATGCATTTGCCTCTCAGTACTGAGGTGTAACTAAACACTTCGAATCAGATCCCTTAAGACATTTTGCTGCCTAATTCCACTACTGCCACCAAGGAATCAAAAACACTTTTGAGGATTCTGGACTAAAAGTGCAGTGGTGAGCTGCAGCATTTGTTTTTGTTAAAAACAGCTCACGAAAAGGGAGTGTTTCTCCTCTGCACTTTTTTACAGTGGCTGTTTTGGTCTTCTTCAGTCATTTTCTGATTCCTTTGCTTGACCAACGAAAAAACCAATTGCACTTCAGTCAGGTAAATCCCCAGAAAAGAAAAATAAATAAAGGGAAATTAAAACAAAAGCAGAGCCTTTTGCCTTTTTCACCTGCCCCCTTCTATCTAGAATTCCCTCCTATAAAAGTCCTCACAGACACACTTAGTAGTAGTATCTCAAAACTGAAAGCCCAATGCTTTTTAGCCTGTGGCTTGTAATAAAAGAACCTAACCAAGATGAAGGCAATCACTCCCTTGCAATTTGAGTAGTCCCTGACCACCACAACACTTTCCAATACCCACTGCTTTTACACATAGATTTAGACAACCTAAAAGGCTTTAAATAAAGCATAACTCAGGAACATTTTTATTCAATCAGACTAACACGCAAAGCCTGAATCTACACATTACGCTCCACTACCAGTGACCTGCATGTGTTTCACAAGTGCACATGCCTTCTGGTTTGAGTAGCTAAATCTGATGAAACACAGCTTCTCAGAGACATAGAGAAGAATGCCCTCTCCCCCTTACATGAACTGTATTTCCCACCAAATCACAGCATTAAAAATTATAGTAAATGAAGCATTTTCTAATACCCATGCATACTTTAGTGCTTATCTCAGTTGGTAGAACAATACACCCTCTGTGAAGTTCCAAGCAGAGGACAGGGATTCAAAATTTAAGCAAAAGTTACTGTAAACAGATACATGACATTGCAAACCCTTTCTGCTTTGGCAAAAACTTTAAGATTTCCATTTCTTCTCACAGGTGAAGTAGCTGTGGTGAAGGGGCATCAGCGAAGTGGAGTTTTCAAAGCATTTCCAAAGAGACCTATTAAAATGAGTTTCAACCACAACTTTTTCCACTCCAAAACAAACCTCTTTTTCATTTTCCTTGCAATTAAACAAACTGCATCCGACTCTTACACTGTCTCAAATGCAACACTTCCGTTGCACAAAAAACTGCCGGGAAGATAGAATTCTAATGAAGATCACGAAAAAAGATGAACACAGGGACGGACCAGCATCTTAGTACCCACCTAGAAAAAACCCTTAACTAAGCTTCGCAATGTATTACATTCCATTCTGCATTTCAGCCAACAGCATGGACTCATGTGCAAGTGACTTGCCCAGGTCCACCTCTGCATGCACTCTGCTGTACAGTTTAGGTTCGGGTAGCAACATAATTGTATTTGAGGTGCTTTCATAGATGCATAGGTGATATCTCATAGATTTCAAATCCAGAAATTGTTTTGGAGAATTTGCATCTAGATTGTTTCATCTGCCTTATAATCAAAAAAAAAAAAAATCACTTCCCAAATGGCACAGAACAGATTGATCTAAATGTTTCTGAAGTTGTTTAGTCAGTCAGAACTGTGCACATCCATTTCAAGTCTGTAGTTTAATCGAGCATCGTGAAATATCCTTTCCCGTTCTTTTGTTTTGCTTCAGTTATGGGATGAGTTTGCACCAGGTTAGATTTGGTGACTACAGGTAATTCTTCATAAACTCATAATGGATCAGAGAAACCGAAAACTGGCATGTGAAAGACGCAGAACTCCAGAGGGCCCTTTGAAATGACAGCGACAAATAAGAGCAGCATTGAGATCAGCCTTTTTAAGCTGCTGAAGGGAACAGATGATGAACAGAGAAAATGGTAAATTTTAAATGGTAGGCAAAAAAAGCAGTAAGTAACCCCAAATTTTAACAGCAGGATCTGACATTTTAGCAGCAAGAGAGAACGGCCTGTGAAAGGAGCAGTTGCTGGCAGATAATTTAAACCCGAGCTTTTTCAGAGCTTTAGGGATAACAGGGAAGCCCCAGTTTCTTCAGCCAAGTCTAGCAAGGTGGCGTCTGCAACTGCTTTATGCAATCTGTACAGCTTCTTGCTCCCTTCACATACCTTGTGTACTGCTGGCAGTCACACTAGTGGGTGTTACAAGCAGTGTCTCCTCTGCACCCAGGTCCCTCTCTGCACCCAGGTGACAGAAGATGAACTACCTTACAGGAAATTCATCTTCACAAGAAACACCCGTTAGCATCAGACAAACCATCACTCCTACTTTCATTTCAGGTACTTGTTTCTTCATTCACTCTGCCTATACATTTCACCCTCAGTTTACAAAAAGCAACGTCACAAAAGAAGGGAAAACATTCATGAAAAGTGGAAGAGGAGCAAAACCAGCATTCCTACAAATATTCTTTATCAAGCCCTCAAAATTAGAATATATCATAAAATAAACATAAGGACGGCCTGCCAAAATTGCCTTTAGCTGGGTTCAAGCTGAACCAGTTCACAACAGGTCAAAGATGCAGAATTTAAATGCAAAAAAGGACAAGCCTCCAATTAATATAAAACTCTAGCTCTCATCACTGAAGATAATCTCTAAAATACGAAACAAACTGAATCCAGCATTCCGTGTCCATGCCTGCAGAAAGCCTGAAACAACTGGTCAAAAGTCCCAGCTGCCTCATTCTTCTCGAACAGCCAGAGGACAATAAACACTAATGCCATTAACTATTTTTACTGATAAGCAAAATACTTAACAGAAGAGAGAAGAAAGATCACATCGAGGGTCTGCACAGCTACAATGCAGCATCTTCTGCAGTGTCACAAAGTGAAGCACAAAGGAAAAAGGCTATTAGGTTAATTTGTTTTTGAGGAACCAAAACCACTGAAGAAACCCTGAGCAGCACTTGATCATACACAACACATCACAAGTTCCTCTTTCCTAAAGACATGGGAAATTAGCTGTGGAAATTCATTTCCTGCCTATGCTACACCTCGGGTATAGGTTTAGGCAGATTCCACAGGCTTGAAACATTACCACTGCAGACATACAGAGAAGAACTTGAAAACTAGTCTTGGAAATGCTGTTTTTAAGGACTTTGAAATCCTGTCCTGACACTGGGACAGCAGTGTCTCACTTCCAATAGTGCAAGGAAAGACCAGACAGCATCAGAGAAGAACCAAAGACAACGCAATCTTGAAACAATAAACCAATAAAACACCACACAGAAGCACATTTTGAGTATTCTCTACTGAGAACTGTGTCTCAGGCCTCAGCTGTGGCCAGACGGCACTTCACCCTCGCCACTACAGGTGAAACTTGGGGCATACTGACAACACTAAATCACACTGCGACGTTAGGTTACTCTAAAATATACAAGACTTCAAAATAAATAAAATAAGGGTAAGCTGACAGGAAGACAACCACGAACCTAGAGCCAAGGGACATCACGCATGCAGCGGCTGCGGTTCAGAAACACAGGCAACCAAACACGACAAGCCGACACGGAGACGCGGTGTGGTGGTGGAGAATAGGAAAAGTGCTACAGATGGCAGGGACTAGGGAAAAGGCTTCTTCCAAAGCAGCGGCATTCACATGCAGAGGCAGAGAGGAAACAGCTGTGATTTTACAAGAGCCTGCATCCATTTGTGTTTGGCCCAGGACGCGGTTAAGCTTTTCCAATTCGACAACGTATTTTCTAACTCCGCTCTGCAGACAGAGCCAAGCAGTGCGCTTCACCCACGGGTAAAGCCTTCATCCCCTTCGTTACCCTGGCAGGACGCGCTCCTCCTGCCCGCAGCACCACTGCCTGACCCTGCCTCCTCGGATGCAGCTGCCGGACAACAAGCTTGGGCCCGGGGACCACCGGGTGGGCAGGGGCCGAGGCCATGGGCCCCGCGTAGCCTCTCGCCCATTCCAGGGGCGGCCGCTGCTGCCGCCGCCCGGTCAGCGCTGCTGATGGGGAGCGGCGGAGGGCTCGCTGAGGGGCCGCGACAGCGAAACTCTTCCTCTGTCGGGATGAAAACATGAATACGGAGAAACAGGGAAAAGGGAAGGGGACGCGCGGTGCGGTAAGCAGCTGCCAAACAACCCCGTGCACTGCCCAAGGAAAGACGACGGTATCAACAGAAAAGCCCACCCTGCGACCCTCGGCAGCCGTCCAACCTTGTACCCACCCGGGGCTGTCCCCAGAGGCGCGCCCCTGCCCAAGGCCTTCCCCCCAGGGCCCGCCGGCCTCCCGGGAGCCGCCGGCCGGGCCGGGCCAGGCCTGCGGGCCTCCGCCACGAGGCGGTCCGGCGGGACGCCCGGGGCCCGTTCCCGCCGCCAGCCGGCTGACACTCCCCCCCCCCCGTGCTCCCTCCCCCCGATCCCCTATCCCCGAGCCGGCCCCCGTTGCCCGCCCGCTGCCACTCACTGAGCATCGCAGGCGGCGGCGGCGGCGGGAGGCAGGGTCCGGCGAGAGCTGGGGGGCGCTGTCACGGCGCACCGCCGCCTCCCCTGCGTGCCGGTGGTGGCGGTGGCGCTGGCGCGGCCGGCGGTGCCCGGGTGCCGGCGGCGGCTGGCGGCGGCCGCTCCATGGCTGGCTGACACACGCCGCCGCTGGCGGGCGCGGGGAGGGAGGAGCGGGACCGAGGCCGCTTCGCGCGCAGGCGCCCTCCGGCCGCCAATGGGTGCGGGCCTCCCCACACGCACCGCCTGCCGCGATCGGCGATCGGCTGTGGCTGCCTGGCGGGGGCAGAGGTCAGGGGGGCGGAGGGGAGGCGGGGAGAGCGTGTGGCGGTGCGCCCGGCGGCACGGTGAGGGCCGCGCCGGGATCCCCGCGAGAGGGGCCGGGGACCGGGGTGAGGGGAAGAAGTGTGCGCCGGGGAGCGGGGTGTGCGGGGCCTGCCCCGCCGCGCCCAGGGGGAGGCGGTCGGGGTGGTCAGGCCGTGAGCGAGGGCCTGGGGTTGCAGGGCCGCCCGTCCGATGTGCTGCCTTCTCCTCATGTGAGGTGTGTTTCAGGCGTGACTCGCGGCCTTTGCCGTGCCGGTCCCCATGGCAGCCATCTACTCCGGGATTTATCTGAAGCTGAAAAGTGCCAAGACTTCTTGGGAGGATAAGCTCAAGCTAGCGCGGTTTGCGTGGGTTTCCCACCAGTGTGTTCTGCCTAATAAAGAACAGGTTAGTGCTTTTAATGGTAAGCGGCGGAAGGGAAACCCCAAAAAATCCCAGTAGGTAATTGCTGTTGAGCGTGAATTAATTCGTGGAACCCAGGTCTGGCTCTTGACCCTCCCTTGGTAGTTGTGCCAGTATAGCTGTGATGTGGTGTCTCTTGATTTGTGTGGTGGTACGAAATGTTTTCATAACATCATCTTTCAAGTAGTTTCAGCAGGAGGGTTTGCATTAGGGGAGGGAGAAAATCTTTCTTATAAAGAGGGTAGTGCGCAAAATTGTGTCTCTGAGATAGCTGAAACCCCACTGTCTTCACAGCTGTCATTAACACTGGTTATTACATCCCGTACAGGATGCTCTGGCCTGATGTTTGATGCTTCTGGTCATGGTTAAGAGCAGAAACTTCAGGGTGGGAGAACTGACAGCCACTAGATGTGTTTTCTGGTGTTCTGAACCTATTGTCTTTGTGCAAAGTATGTGCTGTGGATTCGTGGGCTTCTTATTGGAAGGTGGTTTGGTGTCCTCTGCTTGGAACCCACCCTGTCCCCTCAAACTGTTTGTTTTGAGCCTGTTTCCTGAGGGTCTGTTCAGTGTTTCCCTGAAGGAGGGGTGTCCTGTGCTGCTCCACCAGCCTAGCAGTTTTGTAGGGTCTTGTTCACCATCAGAGACCCAGGCTTTGTTATTTCAGTTACTTGGACTATTAAACCTACACCGTAATTGTATTCTTAAATCGGTAATTTAAATTAGCATGTTTCAGCCTTTGCCAGTTTGAACATAGCTAAATTCCTAGGCCTGACTTTCTAGATATTAAATTTAAACATATGAAGAGGGGGAATGTGAAGAGAATACCAATTGTCAGAAAGTGAAAATCATCTGATTCTTTATGTTTTGATTTAAAAGACTGTATTGGCTAATCAGTATTGGCTGTCAAAATTATGCCTGGATGAAAGGGCCTTAGGATGTTGTCTCTTGAGAGCTGTTTTGAGTTGCTACAAAGCCAACACTGGATTTAGAATGAAGGCTCTTAAGAACTGCAGCCTACAAGGGTGAACTTCTCTACTTATTCAGAGCCTGTCCTGCTTAGATACAGAGCAGTTCTCAAGGCACAGGTGTATAATTGTGAAGAGGTGTTACTTTTGTCTTGTTTTCACATGGGGGTTATTAAAGATTATTTCTTTTCCCTTTTATTAACAGGTATTACTCGATTGGGTTAGCCATGTGTTGGTTTCGTACTACAATAAGAAATATGAACTGGAAGATGAAGTGGTTGAGAAACTCTGGGTGTATCTAGATAACGTTATCCACAGTAAAAGGCTACAGAATCTCTTAAAGAGTGGGAAGACAATTGGTCTCAGTTTTTCAATTGCACAGGTAACTAAAACTGTGGATGTTTGTTATGTGCTAGACAGAAGTTTGTGTTTTCTACAGTGTAGGACTCTTCCTCACAGTGTCAAGCATTACATGAAATGTATAATAATTAATCTGATGGCTTTTAGGACCTCTACTAAAAATTCCTGTTTCTGTTCTGCAGTACAGTTTGTGCAGCACTAAGGCAAAAAATGGCAAAGTGGTATGAGAATAATTTTCCTCTATGTCTTTAACTTTTTCAAACTCTCAGAGAGTGAACTGGTCTAAGTATTGCAGTAGACTTAGTTCCATATGTTGCTCTTCTATATTATTTACTGCTTATATTGCTGTTTTGCCTGGAAGTCTTAGGGAGAGAGACTGTTTTCCCTCACAGTGGGTCTCATCAGTGTGTTTGGGTTGAATACTTGTGCACTGTGACATGCTGTCCAGCAGATCCTGCAGCTTCTTATGATGACTCCAAGCAGTGGTGACACTGAATCATTATTGGTCTTAGTCATAGCATTATTTTAGCCTCAGATGAGAGTGCATGGAGGAGACTTCAGTTACAGTTTAGAGCTGAACCAGAAAGTGTAACCTCTTATTCAGCTTCCTGGTTACAGAAATAGGCTATAATGACAGGGAAAATGACTGGGAAAATAATGCTTTTAGTTGTGATGATGTGGAAGAAAAAGGGAGAAGATTGGCTTTATCTGCAGAAATTGAGTTGTGTGAGGTACAGGGAATTGGTTGGATGAAATCTGTGCTTCAGAGATGTTGCATAGAAAGTGTGCCAAATTTAAACGTGGTCTGAGGGTGAACACCTGTCTGGCTGAAGTTTAGGTGACAGACCAGAGTACCCTAAAGACCAAGGACAGAGGTGGTAAAGCATCCAGTGCGAAGAATTTAAAGATATCTTTTAATCCAGAGGAGCTTGTGTTGAGGAGATGAAACATCCACTGCGAGGTGTAAGGAGACAAATGAGGTTTTTAACTCTGGAATAGAGGTAGATTTGTAAATTGCTACTGAATTTGTTTGCTGACAAGATTATCTGGAGGTGAGAAAAGGGAGTAAATGTAAAGGGGATCAAAGGTAAATCAACACAAAGATTGAGAAAAGGAAGGGAAATGCAAGTTTAAGTAAACATTAATTCTTTATATCTGCTCTTTACCCTCAAAGAGGAGAAAGAGCAGTCCTTCATATTCCATACATCAGCATAGGAAACTCTTTTTAAAATATGTAAATGATTATTTATTCATGGGCATTCTTACTGAATAAGCCTCCTGGATCAAAGGTGGGATATGTGTTGTGTGGGGGTTTGTTGTTTGGAGCAGAAGTCTGGAGCCTTGCAAAAAAGGAGGAAATTTCTAGTTTTTCTTGCACAGGATCAATTATTAGGATCAAGTATAGATAATCTTAGACCGTTGCCAGTAGCACTGATACTGAATGAGGGCTTTCTCATTCACCCTGTGGTACAAACAAATGCAGGGACACAATTCTGACCGGAGGAACTTTTAGTTTGAGACCTGTGATGTGAGAAACCCAGCACCAGTTATGGCGGCTCACAGAAGCTGGTGTTGGTTCGTTATGATGAGCTTTATCTTTGTGTGCAAAAGTGACTATTTGGTTTTTCTTTCTTCCTAATCTGCAGGTCATAAATAAGAGGTTGTCAGAGGCCTGTTCCCAAAAAACACAGCAAAACATTGGCACGGTGCTGAGTTGCTGCAGTGGCATCCTTTCTACTCCTTCACTCTCCATCATTTACACAGCCAAGTGCGAGCTCTTGGTTGATCTCCTGAGCAACCTGTCCAAGCTGGCATGTCAGCAGCTGGCTTCTGACGATGCTGTGGGCTCCCAGTTGTTCAGTGTTCTCCATCTTACATTTGCTCAGTACCTCCTGATCCAGAGGCAGCAAACTAACCCAAATCGTGTATTTGGGCATGTGACAAGTCACTTGCTGCAGCCATGTCTGCTCCTGAGGCACTTGATGACTGCAAGAAGCTGGACACAAGCAGATGACAACCATGTACGTCAGCACCTGAGCAGGGAAATCCGAAACCAGGTAGAAACTTTGCTGCAGGCTGGTTTATTCCAGCCTGAACTTTTCTCATCCTACAAAGAGGAGCTGCTGCCAGAACAGGAACTCCAGGAGAAGAAGAAAGGAGCTTTGAAAAATCTTTTGCTACCAGTCAACACAGTGCAGACCAAGCTGGGCAGTGACTTTTGTGAACCTGCCCTCCATGGAGCTGTTGTGGCTGGGTCAGTGTCCTTGCTATATAAGCTCTTTCTGGACTCGTACTGTAAGGTAGAAAACCACCTTGTGTGTTTCCACATGTTCAGCAGGCTTTTTGGCTCTCTCAGGCTCTCTGGCTTGCAGCAGGGCATGAGGGAGGATACGCTCTCCCCTGTGGACTGGAGCACGGAGCTACTTGCTTTGGAACAGCTTCTGAACTTGGTGCTTAGCAATGATATCTATAACATTGCCAGTGACCGTATCCGGCACAAGGAGGTGCAGTTTGGGTTTTACCGTAACCTAGCACAGATGTTGATGAGGCACTCCCAGGCTTCCATCCCTGCTTGGTTCAGGTGTCTCAAACTCTTGATATCATTAAACCACCTTATATTAGAGCCAGACCTGGATGACTTAGTGGCCTCAGCTTGGATTGATGCAAAGGTCTCCGAGCTACGTACAAAGAAGCCCCAGGAGACTCTCATCAACACCATGTTTCAGACATATTCCAAGCTGCGACAGTTCCCACGGCTCTTTGAGGAGGTGCTGACAGTCATCTGCCAGCCAGCAGTTGATGAACTGAGGCTGCCTGTTTTCTCTGCTGGCCTGACAGTAAAGCTTCGTGAGTGCCTCCTTGAGCTGCCACCCAACCAGATTCTGGACATTTTGTGTCTCTTCGTGGAGAAATGCCAGACCCTTATCATTCCTGCTGTTGAAGGGTCAGTTGACATGTCCTTGAAGCTGCTGTCAGTGTGCTCAGTGCTGCATGCTTTTTTATTCAACATGAGAAGCCTAGATGATATCACTCCTTCCCCTGTGGTCCTTCGCACTCAGAGTCTGTTGGCAAAGATGCAGAAGGGAATCATTCAGCCACTGATGGAGCTGCTGCAGGCTCCTAGGAGAGAGGAAGAGAAATCAGACCTTTGGCTAAGAAAGGCTAGTGATTCTGCTCTCCTCCTTGTTTACACTTGGGTTGAAGTAGACACTTTGTTTGGTATTAGCTGCAGTAAGTATGTGTCTCCAGGAGCTGAAAGTGCTGGTGCTGTTACTGAACCTGCTGCAAGGCACTGGGGCATTTCAGCTCTCCTCCCTGGTGTGGAGGAGCAGTGCTGGAATAGAGTAATGGAACTTGCAAATAGTTTTACCTCCACTAGTAAATACTGTTTGGAATTGCTGATGCTTCAGAAAATGAAGATGATCTTAATGCAGAACAAAGCTGACCTACAGGCCTTGCAGCATGCTGCAGCTTTCATCCTGGAGTCTGGGAGATCCAGCATGCGCAGGGGAGAATCTGAACCATGGGATGGAGATATCATTGCAATAAGTGATCTCACCTACCCCACCGCACACTGGCACCTTATCATATCCAACCTGACTATCCTGTTGCCATATATATCCTTGAAAGATGTAGAGTACATCGCAGATCTGCTTCTAGAGACATTAGTATTGGCCAAAGCTCAGGAAGATGCCACAGACCAGGAGCCTTCCATCAGCATTGGAAAGGTATCTCTTGGTTTGATGCATAGCTCCTTTCTCCCAGAAATGAAGGTCCTGCATTGTGCTTTTGTGACCAGTCTTATTCATCAGTTCAGTAGAGTGTTGTCCGCTGCTGCCAGGGATTCAGTAGATCTGCCACTTCAGCAGCTGTCTGCAGGTGACATCCCTTGGCATGAAGAAATCCTGGCTGGCTGCAGACCTGTTGACCTGTTGGAAGCACCGTTAGAAAACAAACTGCTGAAGGATGAGGTCAGCTTGTCTTGGAAGGCACTGGAGAAGGTTGCCCAGTGTATAGTACTGTTAGCAAAAAGCAGCTGCCCTGTCATCCTGAAAGAAAGCCATCTAGAGAGCTTTTTGGGTTTGCTGGAAGTTGCTTCTCTTCTGAAACTAGACAGTCTTCTTCCCTCTGACTGTACCCGGTGTTTTCTGGTGCTGCTGTCCCTGCTGGCCAATACTAGGGCTAGAGTCTCTTGCAGCAAGCCATTACTGCTGAAGTTTTTAAGCACCTGCTTCCACCTCCTGAGGTGCCTGCAAGATGGCAGGAACGTCAACTCTGTTCTTAAGGTGTTTCATGCCAGTGATGTTCTTGAGGCTGTCATGACCTCCCAGCTTACAGCTAGCAAATTCTTCACTGATGTCTTGACTGCTCCTGTTTGGGCACAGTATCTCCAGGAAGTCCAGGCCTTTTTGGAAAACTTCCTTCAGATGATTATTGAAAGAAGGCAAAGCGTGAGGCTCAACTTGGAAAAGTTCATGTCTTTCCTGGAGAGCTGCAAGCCGGACATGGGTGCAGCCCAAAGCAAAGGCTGGAGAAATGGGAATCCTGCGGCTGGGCAGTTACTGCTCATGGCATTCACCACACTGTGTCGTGTTGTCACGCTCTACCTTCAGCAGCTGCCAGAAAAAAAGCCACACTCTGCAGATGTACTGTCTGCTCTGTTGGAGCCAGTAGTTCTGCGGATGGTCAGAACTGTTGAACAAGGGCTTCAGAGGAACACCCCAAACCAGCCTTTGTCTGTAGCATTCATACCATCCGTCACTACTCTTCTTAAAGCAGATCTGAGCCATGCTGTTCAGAGCTGGCAGAAGGAGCCTGGTGGGTTTTTGGAGCAACCCCGTGTTAAACTGTACCAAGAGTTTTACTCGCAGATTCTGAAAGAGCTGCCGTGTGCAGGGGATAATCTGCAGTTCCTTCAGTTTTCGTTGCAGTTCCTGACAGTCTTCTGCTCGGTGCCAGAACTGTATCCTGGAAAAGAAACTGCCGTCACTGTTGTTTTTGCTATAAAGAAGCTTCTCACTGGTATGAAAATTCCTTTTCTCCACTTCCTTGCCGTGCAGAGGCAAGTTAAAAGCCATTTAGGAAACCATAGGGCTTTCCGAAACATCTGTATTGATTTACTTGTGTGAAAGCAGTAGGCTATCCTTTTATAAATGCATAACAGGAAAATTTTCAAGGAGGCAATGTTGTGGTACCTGGACCACGGCCACCATCTAATTCGGTAATGATTCTCTGGAAGGTGTAAACATCTTAAGAAATTGAGGTCCTGCATTGCTCATCCCTGTGAGCATTTTGACAGTAACGGGAACATGGTAATGCCTCTGCATGTAGGGCTGAAGGTGCATGTACTTATGTACATGCCTACTCATGTAGTCATGAGTGCCTACTCATGTAGTCAGTATAATAGGCACCACTGAAGCAGCTGATGTGGACCAGGGCAGATCTGGTATGGCTTATCTGAAGATCTTGGAGGACCTTACGTTAAAATACTCATCTATTTTTGTATCTGATAAGGCAAGGTTATAGGACAGTGGAATTCACCTAACTTAAGGATGCTGAAAACCCATAATTCTGATAAAGGCTGTGGGAGATTGGCTGGTGAGTCCCTTTATCTCCATCAGATAAAGAGCCAGGGCTAGAAATTGCATGTAAAACTTGCCAGCTGTGTGACTTAACGGCTCCTTTATGTTCTTCAGAACAAGAGGTGAACTGAACACAGCACAAGCATAACTGTTCTCTTTGACTTCTTCAGACAGTTGGAATTTGTCAGGCTCACTGCTAACATGCCCTAGTGCAGTGTTGTCCAAAAATAACATGAGCATGCAGCCTCAATGTATGTTTATTTGGTGCTACACTACTAGTATGCCAGATACGTTACAAAGCATGCACGTGAGATAAAAATGAAATAAATACTATTTTTACATTTCATTTTATTTATGAAGAATATTTCATTTATGGAGGATATTTCATTCACTTTGGAGGCTGCTGCTCAAGTGAACTACAGTCATAATGTCAATGTTATACTGGTATTAGGTAGTTAGGAGCAGAGCACAGCTCTCCATGGAAAATCTGAGCTTGAATTTGCAGAGTTTGAGCTAAAACTCATAGATAGAGGCTTAGTCTGTCTCTTCCCTGGCCTGCATTTTGATCCTTTGGCATTTTGCAGGGTCCAGTGGGGGTACTAAGAGCCAGGATTTCACCTTAGAGCTAGAGACCAGGAGGATGTGTCGATTGCTGTAATTTTTCTGCTGATTTTTCTCCTGTCTCATCCTGTGCTTCACATTATTAATGAAGATTGGTAAAGTGCTTTAGCCTGGAGACATAATTATTCACTGTAAAAAGCTGTAAGAATTTCTGATGAATAAGTAAAGTGTTTAATAAGGTGAAATACAGATTCCTATTTAAGAGCACTTTTGGCATTACCTATGGATACTTGTGGAACTGAAAAACAAGCCTTCAGAATCATTTAAGAGATAAGTCTAGGACTGTCTACATAGTAATAATTGAGTAGGTGGGGAGTGTGACTTATGGTCAGCAGAGAGCTAAACTTGTCAGTTTAGTGCTTTTGTGACAAGTCATGGTTCTGCGGCAGGATCTGTAGTAAAGCCCTGTGGCTTGTTTAGCCTACTCCCTTGGCTTGTGAGCATGCTTTGTTGCAGTGTTAGCATGCTACTGAAGGCTTGCGATTGGTATGGTGGCTGCTCTGTGAACCCTAGGGTAGGAAATACTTGAGAATAGGAGGTAATTGCATTTGTGGGGACAGAGGTAAAGGGAAAGCATGGGGCCCTGTATGCAGTAGAGTGTTAAAAAGGTACTCACAGAGCTATTCTGAGGTTCAGTTCACTCTGTTTTTACCTGTGAAAGTCCTTGTCTTGGGAATTGATTAAGACATGTTTATGCGTCTCGAATATGTAGGTCCTGCAATCACAACCCAGGTGATCCGAAGTATGGAGATGGAGCTGACAGAGGTGCTTGTCCAGCTGCTGGGAAACTGCTCTGATGAGGATTTTTATACCATAATGAGGCTGGTGCTGCAGGGACTTGAAATGAGGAACGTTTGGCAACAGAAGGCTAAAGTAAGGCATGAGCTTAGTTTATTGTCAACTTCTTTCTTCAGTTTTCTGTATCTTGAAAAAAATTTCCTTGGCTGAATGACATCTGATAAATATGTTTCCCTCTTCCTGCTTCATGTTCAGTGGTCAGGTCAAATTAATTTACATGGCTGTGGCTTGATAACTGTGGTGAGATATGTTTTGGATATAGAATCATAGAATGGGTTGGAAAAGACCTTAGAGATCATGTAGTTCCAATCCCTTGCCACAGGCAGGGACACCTCCTACTAGACCAGGTTGTTCAAGGCTCTGTCCAACCTGGCCTTCAACACTGCCAGGGATGGGGTATTTACCTCTTC
>JBCJKH010056657.1:0-30651 GCA_039877255.1 Loriculus beryllinus
CATATCCACTATTAGTGAAATGCCAGTATACAGAGCATACAGGATGTACGATACAGCCGCTTTGCAGTTTGACTGGACTCTCAAGTAATATTTTTTTTCAGAATTCAAATCTTTATTTTTATCAATATGGTTTTTAGGGTCTGTCTCTGAAAGCATTAGTGTTGTGATGGCATTAAATTCAAATTTATGTGTATTTTAAAATAAACAAGATTAATATTTAATAAGAAATATTTCTGAAAGTATTCTTCAATAATTCATCATGCAATCACAGTGTATGCATAATATTTGCACATAATTTGTGTAAATATTACCTTATATTTTACTTTTGCAGGCAAGCAACATTATTGGGACATAGCAGCTCAGAAATCTTGAGGAAGTGTACTAACATTTACAGACAAGTTAAGGAAAAATATCTGGTAAACTATATACAAAGCAGTCCTTATGTCTTACATGCTGGATTATTATTCTTTTACTTAAGGAACCATAGTGTGTTTTAAAAGTGTTTTTAAGGTTCTAAGGAGCAGTAGGTATACTTGGAACAGGTTATGTCTTCCAAAATGTGGATGCAAAGAACAGAGATTTTATTCAGTGTCTCATAATATGATTTTCCTGTAAACAAGGTTAACCTTTGTTATGCTTTTCAAAAGTAGAAAGCACAAAACTGGAGATTAATACGTAATTTTTCTCTAAGTTTCATAGATATTCCTTTGTCAGAAAACGCAAAGGTAATTTGAATCCTGATGTATTTGCTACCTATAATTTTTATGGAGTAGTATTGTATTTGAATTAGATGCTATTTAAACTTTATTGACTAGGCAAGCACAAAGGAACAATCTGGTTGATGATAATTCCTCAAAGTGTACTGAATACACCTTTACCATTATGATGATTGGTGTTTAAAACATGCAGCTATATGGATTCTGCAGCTACACAGGTCTCACTGTGGGAGTGAGATGACATTCAGGTAGCTTAGTTATGCTGATTACCTAGAGACTGGCTTCAGGGATGATACTGGGTCGTGTGCTATGACCCTGTCATCCTTCATTTCCCTGAAATAAAACGGTCAGGAAAAACCCTGGCTGGAGCCAAATGCAAAACCTGATGTGGCTAAGGGGTATAGATGACGTCAGAACAGCTGTTGGCAAAGGCAAGGTCGCAAACAGATGGCAGAGAAGAGGGAGTTCCCCTAAGTCCCAGATACACTAAGTGGATCAGAGGGCTTAAGGAAAAATAGAAATTATGGAAAAATGTTTTGCGTTTGCTAGAGCTACTAGGATGACATATTGATAAGGAACTGGTAGGGGAGTAGGGAGGAAACAGGGGAGTCCCAAATATTTTGATTGCCTGGAGCTTGGAACTATTCTTGACACCTCCATCCCAAAACTAGAATTCAACTGGGCTTACTGCTTGAGTGAATCACCAGGGAACTTCCATGATGGCACAATTCAACTGTAGATCAGATTGGCAACCTAAGTTTTGCGATTACTTCAGTAGCACCTTCTAATGCAGGATCCCAAACAGTATCAGCTCTAGTGAGCAAAACATTCTGTGTCAAACGGCCATCTGCTTTTGAGCAATAAGGTTATTAGCTGTGCCAACTTGTGAAGCACTTACCACATATGAAAAAAATAATAAATGTATTCCTGAGTCCCAACAGGGTGCCTGCTCCAAAAACATTTCCTAGAAATGAGGCTGTTTTAAAACCAGTGCAGTCCTGATAGGTGGTAGAGGTGCAAACAAGCCCTTACCTTCCTGAAGTGTTGATAAAGTTCAACAGTGAATTTGCTGCCTCCAGAAAGAAAAAATGTAATTACAAGACAAGTGACAAAGCTATAAGCTATCTGACGTGTAGGAAGGGACCTGGCAGTGAGTGTGTAGTGCAAACACAGGCTAATTGTGGTCCAGAGAGTTGTCAAGAGAAGGCAGAAAAGATGTATATCGAACAGGTGCAGAGCGCACATTAGGCTTGTATTCAGGCAACCACACTGACCTTTTTTATGTGTGGGCTGTTTGCCACTAATTTCAAATTCCTTCAGGAGCATGAAAAGCTGAATTTTGGTAAGTTTGTTTAACTTATTAACTGCTAAAAAGTTTGCATTGATAAAAACTGAATAGGAAATTTTAACTTTTGACTGAAGATCTTCCTGTTAGTACCATTTGGAAGGTTTAGTGAAGATTACAGCGTTTGGAGAGGAAACATATCTAGTTCATTCCTGAGTTTATAAGCTCTATCTGCCTATAATCAGCCACATACTTACTTTTGTATACCATACCAAACATCACAGTATTTACAGTGCTGTTTTCTTTTAAAATATAGTTGAAAGAGTAAGCTGTATCTGTATCTTCCATCTGTATTCGATGTTCAGTTCTTATTTAGACCTGAATTCAGTTTCCTTTGTCTCAAGATAATGAAGTGCACATTTCTCACCACACAAAACACTCTTAGCTTAATGCTTGAGAAATGAGGGTATATGAGAAATGGGATGTGCTGAGATGAAAGCATTCACAAGCCCATATGCCAAGACAGCCGTTGTGTGCAAAAAGAAGTCAAGAATCAATAATTCAGGAAGAGAGATATAAAAAAATAGATTGATAACTGAAGTATTCTGTAAGGAGAGTCTTTGATTCAAGTCGAGGAACAGTGGCACTTTTAAGTATTTTTTCCCCCTATTGATACGTGATGAGCTTCTGGCTGTAATGTTGTGTGGGAAAAAAAATGACCTCTGGCAGAATTCAATAAGCAGAATCTGTAGAAAACACAATTTTGAGATAAAACTCTTTATCTGACATCTCCTTTTCAGCTTCCAACTCAGAAGGTTTTCTTGAAACAGCTTTTTCTTGATATGTGATATACTAAAAAGCTGACTCAGAGTGATGAACCTTGGAGAAACAGTGGAATGAATAATCTCCAGATTTACAATGTGATGAGACTTAGCATGATATTTTTGTTAGCTTTTTTGGTTTTAATCTTAACTTTCTACAAACACTAGAACAGTCACTTTATTTGATCCAGTGCTATCTGTGTTACACAATCAGAGAAGAATATAGACATAACTTTCCACCCATAAGCCCAAAAGAGCACATTTGTGTAGTGAGTTTACAAACTTTGTTCCCGAGCTGATATTTCTGGCAACATCCTCAGAGAAGGAAAACAATCTACTTCTAAATCACTACCTTCAAAAAATAATTTTATTACATAGTGGGTTTTTTTCATATCTGTCCTGAGTTCAGCAGTAGCATACATTTTTCTCCTTCTTAGTAACTGGTGCAGTGTTATGTTTTGGACTCTCAGCCTGAGAACAGTGCTGATAGCACTGATGGTTTTAGCTGTTGCTATGTTACTATGACCAAGGACTTTCTGAGTCTCATGCTCTACCAGGGAGGAGGGAAGCCGGGAGTAAAGAGACAAGACACCTGATCCAAACTAACCAAAGAGGTATTCCATACTACAGCACGTCATGCCCACTATATAAACTGGGGGCAGTTACCCGGAAGGGCTATATCACTGCTCGGGTTGGCCTGGGTATCGGTCAGCAGGTGGTGAGCGGTTGTTTCCTTTTCCCTTGTTATTTCCCTTATCATTATTATTATTATTGGCAGTAACAGTAGTGATTTGTGTTATACCTTAGTTACTGGACTGTTCTTATCTGAACCCGTGGGAGTTACATTCTTTTGATTCTCCTCCTCGACCTTCTGGGAGCAGGGAGGAGTGGAAAGGGGAGGAGGGTGTGTGTGGATGGGGGAGTGAGCAAGCGGCTGCTTGGCTGAGTTGCCGACTGGGCTTAAACCAGGACAATATCTCAGTGATTTCCTGTGAATATCAGGTTCAAAATTGTTTTTAATGCAGAGGCCAAAACTATTCCTCAATTTCTTATGTTTTCAAGAATATCAGTTGGCACCAACTATAAGATTCCTTGTTACACCTTTAAGCATATTCTCCAAGGTACTTATCACCACTACAGCAAGCCTGTTATTTTTTAAAGGGACGTGATTCCTGCTCTTGTTTTCCACAAGAGTTCATAACAAGACCAAAAACATGAAAATGGCAGATTTTCTTCCCATTGACTCTGAAGGATCAGCTGAGATGCACACTGACCAAGGCAACTGGATTTTTGCACAGAGCTTTTGTCACTGCTTCACAGATAAGCGCAGTGATTAGAAAAGGAGTAAAGAATGCCAGAAGTTGAATATGTTTGCCAAAAATTACCTAGATCTGAAACAGTGCAAAGGACAAGTTTGGTCGTGATAAGATACAGGAAAGATGTTGGTAAACTGCAGCTGGTACATTATGTTCATGCTGAAAGTCTTGGGTCTGTTTATGTTAGTTTGAGAATCCCTAAAGATTATGGGTTCTTAGTGTCAGCATGTACTCCCTGCTTTTTCCAGCAATTACATTGAACTTCTGGTGTGGATCATGTAGCCTCTAGAGAAATGATTGAATTCTTAACAGAATTCATACAGAGACTGGACAGACTGTCTAAGAAATCTGGAGTTCAGGAGAATGCTATACTGTCACAAATTGTCTGGACTGATGGCCAGAACAGAGAGTAGTGGCTATTACAGGCATAACTGAAGGTTGGATAATTTTGACATAATAGCGAACTACTCTGTTTCAAAGAAAAAGTAATGAGATATACTGGTACTGAGCCTTTACACAAGGTCATGGAAACTGGAGTGCACCTGCAAAAGTCCTGTGATTGAGTACCATTCACTTAAACAGGAGCAGCTTGATCCTGAGCTAAACACGATGCTATCTCTCACAACTGTTTTTAAAATCTGACCTCTTAATAGTCTGTCATTGTCTAAGGTTACCTAAGCTCCATTTCAATGTCCTTGTCCAAACAGATCTATTTTTTTTCCTGCCTCCTTCAGATCCTTTGTTAATGCAAATATCAAGTTAACAGAGATGCTAAGAACAGCAGGTGTGTAGGTGTGTGCAGACATATGCCTTTCTGTCATACAATGGAGATGGCCTTATCTTCATAGGGTATAGCAATCAATGTTCTCCAGTCAGTAACCTCTGTTATCAGGTGGTTGTTAATAGAGAGGGAGCCTAGTCAATCTTTAAATATTACCTATGAGTGAAACAATTGAAACAAAAAGAGAACGGATAGGCTTTGGAGCTGGGAGGCATATATGGGCAAAGCAGGCTACAGAAGCAAGGAAGAGCCTGTGGATGCTTAAGTTTGGAATCTTACAGTATACAAGTGTGTCTCATATTGAGAGTGAAATCAATTTGGTGGGTGAAGAGGAGTATCCATGAGTCATTCTCTTTAGTTGCTATTTAGCTCCTTATCTGAAGTCTGTGTGGAGTGCAAGGAATCACTTTAATGCCTGAGGTGCTGTCTTTTGGAGGGAAAAAACACATGCTGGAGCAAGATTCCTACGAACAATGCTGAGACAATCAATATGATCAAGAGAATGCCAATTTATTAGACAAAGTGTTCACCTTATATAGAGATTATCAGTACAGCTACATAGATTTGGCAGTTGCTGGTTGGATACATGTCTTGAAGACCCTTAGCAACTAACATATAATTGGGCAAGCACAGGTGTGAGAACTTGACCTCAAAAGCTTGTCAACAGTCCACAGTTCTCATAACTCGGTGAATTCCAGTTTCCTCTTATCTTGCTTGCTTAAACTTCCTCGGGCCTCTCATGGCCTTGCTGTATCTTTTGGGATTATTCAGAGTTCATGTACCAAATATCCCTTCTCCTGTGAGTACACTGTCTCCACACAGTTCCTTGCAGAGACTTCAGAGAATGCTTAGGCTCCCTTTAAATGGGAAATATTTAAGCTCAAAAGATCCATCCAGGATGTCCCTTGCTCTCAAAATCACATCATTGTGATTTGTGCCTTTATATCTCATCATTTTACTCAGAAGACCTAGCAAGCGCAGTTCTTAGATGGTTCTAGCACATTTTAACTGATAGGATTAAGGTCTAGAAGAGATGTCAGAAGATCTCCCAGTCTATCCCACACAGCCTTTCACAACAGACATTGCAGGGAAGATTACAAGATCTTTGTTGGTGGAGGGAGAATGTTTTATAATGTCTTCAACACACAAATTGCTTTAGTGGAGGATTTCAGAAGTCACGTAGTTTTATCATTAGACCAAATGTCAAGACTCGAATAGCTGGCAGAACCACTCACTCCTGTTCACACCTAGATGCAATACACACCTGGGGACACGGCGCTGAGGGGCTGGCAAGGACTGCCCCGTAGAGTAACGGCAGCGTTGCTACCCTATGGAGCAGGAAGGCTGCGAGCCCTCTGCTGGCACCTGTAGCTGTCTACATCCCAGGAGCCACCAGGAAGCAGTGGATTAGGTTATGACAGTAGGTTAGACATACAATGGATATCCTAAACCCTTCTGAATCTTTCCTGTTACATTTCCTGTGTAAAAACTCGTACAGTGATGGACAACTACCTTTATAACAGTGCAGCATACAGCTTCTGCAGCATTCCAAATGTTGCAAAATTTACCTTCTTCTCCAGAAAACACGATGGCTTAGTTTGACAATCTAAAATCCCACCTAAAGAAGACTGAAGATCTCCAAACCACCAAAACTGTGCAGGGAATAACTTTGAGCACCAAACCTATCATCTTCAAAGTATAAGGCCTTTTTTCAAAAGCATAAATCAAGGAATGCAAATAACATTTTGCTCCTCTTCAGCATATCTCATAAGTAGCTTTCAGAGAACTTCACTGAGGATGCATCACCTACATCTATTTTACAGGGGAAACAAGGGTTCAAATTGTTGAGGAGATTTGCCTGTGTCCCTGCCAGGGGCAGAACTGTTGCTCCTGACTTCCAACCCTGGCTGCCAATAGCATCTCGAACTGCCACCTCTTTACAGATCTAATCCTCCTGTTCAAAACCTGGCTTTAACACAGCAGTGACTTTAATTTAACCCTGTCCAGTTCAGGTGCAATATTTATGAATTATATAGGTGAATGAATGATATAGGTCTGAACTGCAAAGAGTACATGGGAGGGCATAGCTGAAATGCTAATATTCGCAGCTGCCCTATTCCAGCAAGAAAATGATGTAAAAAGGAGTGTGTAGCATGGAAGACCACTTACACCCATCCTACTTCAGATATGCTGGTTGCTGGCTAGAGGCACAGGGTGGTTACACTACCTCTGCATGGTCTTCTTCAAACAGATGTCAACTTGCTCCGTCCTATGCTCTGATCTGGCCGGATGAGATTCAGCTCTAATCCGAAAGCTGTGTAAAACTGTGGTTAGCCTGCTGTACTGCTCAAGCATCTAAGCATGGCTCTCAACCTTTGCTTGTGAAAACCTGTGAAGATATATAGTTGTAAGGAGATCCATGCTTAGGCTCTGTTTGCTCTGTCATTGGAGCAAACCTACCTCACTCTTCTGCCTTGCACATGCATGCACTTGGGACATGAATATCTCTTCACTCAGCTCAGAATAAAAGAAGTGAAAAAAGAGCCAGCTAGACTCAAAACTCAGCCACAGTCTCGATTTACATCCCCAGTCCAGATCAGGGTCACAGATCAACCCCAAATACCAAAAGCTCAAAGTATATCAGCCTTTCTTACTCAGCATCCTCCAGCCTCCATCTCAGTGAGTCATATCAGTTCATGCCAATGACACAAAAAAGGTTTTCATCTCCTACTGCTTGCAGCTGGCATTAATAATTAAAGAGCACTGGAAATGTGCATGGCTCACTCCTGAACTCAGGCACATTCTTCTTCTGCCTCCCACTTGTACTGCAGCAAAACCAGACAAACCTGGGACAAGTCCTGAGGACCAGGACACCACACAATCGCTGCCACAAGGGGAGAAAAGTTGAATGCATCTTAGGAAAGAGTATAGAATTGGTGCAGGAGTTGGGATGAACACACACTCACTCTGCACAGCCCTACTGAAGCAGTAGGGCTCTCAGCAGTTGGCGTCTGCATCAGTTGCAAGAAAAAAATATAGTCTTAGGTAGTAAACTTAATGCATTGGCAAGAAATGAATATACATTTCCTACTGTTTAGCTGGGTAGATTTCTGATTAACCTAAAAAACGTCATGTATACACACATTGCTGTGTCACTGCTCAAATCCCCTTCGGATCACCCATCAATAAGATGATGGCAGAACAAGAACCCAGAAAAAGTGAGCACAGTTCTGATGCTATGATAATGTCACCATTTCATGCTGCGCTTTGATTTTTCTCTTCTCACCAGCATTTGATTCATAAAAATACTTTGTCTCTTAGCAGAGGTTTCTGATCTTCTTTGATCATTGTGCTGAAATATTAGCATCCAGACAGCATTCTTGTATGACAAGCATTGCTTTAGACACTGTGATCATTGTAAGAGGCAGAAAGAAGGTCTCTTTTATGGGCTGCTGCTTTGGTTCAGTATGCAGGAGATTATCCTGATGCAGGCTGGCAGCACTAACAGAAGTGACTTCTGAGATGGGATTTGAGAAGCAAGTGCATAAATACTTTGGAGCCACAACAAAGTGGGCAACAGAGCTGCTTATTCTAACCTTTGCCAAACTGAAGACATACTTCTAATTCTCTTCTGACTCCATGCACACTGTGCTTGGGTATTACCCCTTCTTCTGTCCCTCAAGGGAGAAAATTCACATGTGAATCAGTTTAGGGGGAGTGTATCATAGTGATGACAGCTGGGATCGTAACTGCCTCATACAGCAAGAAAAATGCACATTCCCCTGGACTGGCTGGCTCTGTCTCTCTTCCCCTTGGCACTTGGCACACGGCACACTGGGAGCCTGCAGCTGAGCTGAGGAAGATTAAGCAGGAAGGGAATACCAGGCATAAAATATTGCCCTGGGCTTCCCATCTGGGGAGATATGTCAAGCTTAAGTCAGCACCGAATCTTGTCTCTTTATTTATTTTACCATAGAAGCAATCCTGAAATGCTGATACTGAGTGCTTGTAAAGTGCTGAGCCTTTAAATCGATGGAAAGGGAGAAAATTACTGCACCTGCTGCATTGTGTGACTTGCTCTGCTTCTACACAGAGTTGCCAGAATGCCTTGTGAGACCAAGCCATTAGGCCCTAGCTGAAATAACTTTACTTTTTATCATGAGCGTGAATGCCCGCTCAACAGGGGGTCACTCGGAGAGTGGAAACCTGCCCTTCTGGTGAGGCATGATAAACAATGCATTAGAATTTGGGCCTGTAGATAGCTTGCATCCGCTTCTGTAAATTGCTTCCAAGCAGGTTATCCCTAATGGTAAGCTATCATAGCAATTTGAACAAAGAACTAAGCATGTAGCTCCAAATATTACCAGCTGAAAGCTAAAATGTAACCAATAGACTGTCACTGTAGCCCTAACCCAAGGGAGCAGTAGGATAAGAGGACTACAGTTGTATGGATTGTATCTGTGGATGCTTTAGATAAAATTGTATCAAGATGAGACTATAAAGTATAAAACCTCCTGAAATTTACTGTGCTTCAGAGATGTGTACAGAGGTTTGAAGCCCCATACACCAATAAAGGTCTGTGCTTTACTTTGCAGTGCATACTGTGAAGTGATTTCTTTGAATCACTTGATCTGTAGGAGGTGTTGAGATTCAGTGAAAGCCATAAAGGAAAATGTAATTCTAATGACCCCTGCTTCCCATCTCCACCCTCAGATTGTATCAACAGATGTTTGCCAGCCACCTCTGCTCTGTCTGCAGAGGAGATACCAGCCAGCAAGTAATGTAGAGGCAGTGGCCACAAAGCCTTGAAAAAATCACCTGTTGCAGCTGCCTCCCAGTGCTACATTCCACCTGTTTTCACTGCTCTCCCAGCCCCAAACCACTAGGGTTTTGGATGTCTTTGTATAGATCCACAGCAGAGTCCCTGAGACAAGGCTGCTGGGCAGAAATCCAGCCCAAGTGCTTCTACAAAAGCTTTCCTGGGTATCAAAACACTGAAATCCATGGCTTTCATCTCAGATGTCTGTGAGGATGATTACAGTTCATCAGGGCTGCAGCCAGACCTGTGTTTATTTAAGCTAGTAGCTGTTACCCCTCCACCTGTGATGCTTCCCAGTGCTCAGGTCCCACTTCCAGCCCAGCACTGGCTGCACGCAGCCTTGCAAGCCCCACACGAGCTGGTGATGGAGAAGCGTGATTGCAGCCCGGGAGAGCTCAGCCTTTGCCCAGCAGAGGCCAGCACAAACACACGGTAGGCTGTGCTGGCACGGAAGGGTTGTATCTGTCCGGACTTCCTCTGCTCGGAAAAGTCTCTCAGCCTCCTGTAAGCCCTCATCTCTTTTCTGCTTTAAAAGAGCTTTTCAGTGTGGGTCAGTAAGGCACTGACATCCTGCCTGGGTAGGGACAAGCTGCCACAGGCCCAACCATAACCCAGTTTCTCCATTTGTGTGTCCAGAAGCATCCCTTGGAGCAGCAAGCAGCACGGTGCTCCTGGATGATGGGCATGGCCAGATAACACTTACATAACACTTTAGAAATGCCACATGCCATGGAAATGAAGTTCGGAAGAAATTGCATTGCAGGTAGGAGCAGACAATCGAAAGCAAACAGGACTGGCTTTCCTGGCCACCACCCTGCCCTTTGCTCCTCTTTTGAGCTCATGAACAGTTCATTTGATAACAACAGCGAGGACCACACCAGAGGACAGGCACTTGGCTTCTTAGAAATAAAATAGGAGGAGAGGGCTTGAGTAGAGGCTAGGAACCCGGGAAAGAGAAGCAAGAGACAGCACTGGTACAGAAGTGAAGCAATCTCTCACACAGCCTGGTCAGGCTGCTTGTGCAGCTCTGCAAATAGCCTCAGGAAAAGATCTTTTTTCTAATCAAAGTAGCTGGTGACCCTGAAAGCACACGTTGTCCCTCGTTGCTCAGGTGATAAGCAGTCTTCCAGGGGAACCATTCTTCATAAGAAAGAGAAACTATATTGAGACACCCAACAAGCACCACACAGATCATCTTCTGTTATCAGGGGTTTGAGGGCAAGACTGGAGCAGAGACAAGTCAGATTGGAGTATGCATCCTTTAGCACCAACATACACTCAATGCTTGGCCAAAACGGTGGAGCACAGCGTTGCTTGGAGGCCTTCCAGCACACAGCCAGCCATGCAGAGGAAGGGCACCTTAACTGATGATGCCAAGAATGGTGTTTAGGTTATGGAGAGGATGTTGTTGCAAACCCGTCTCCCAGTCTCACCGCTTACCACTTAATTTCGTTTTGAGTTGCAGTAATAAGTCTGAGATGTTACCAGTGAGTAGTCTAGCAATTCTGTGGGCATCCCACAGAACCCCACCCAGCCTGCAGGATCGCAGATTTCAGCAGCTCTGCAACAAAAATACTGGTTTTGAGGCTCTATGGGCATAAATGACATACATACCTCAGGGTATGACCTTCTCCATCTGCGGCTAAAACCAAGCTTCACATTTTATAGCCATGGGAATGGAGGTTTTTCGTTACTGTAGGCAATACTGTGCTTTAAGACAATGCAAGCTTTGCTGGAGCTCTGCTGCATCTACCAGTGAGGAGCATGAGCTTGCAGTGTCCTGCACAGCAAATCCCAAGAGGGATAGCAGTAGCTTTCTTCTGATTCTGTGTGATCCAGGAAGAATGGGAGCATCAGTCCCATAAGGCACAGCAAGTGAAAAATCTGGGAGCAAACCTACAAGAAGCTGAAGGACCAGAAGCAGAGCCTGTAAAAGCAAACTACTCTAGAGTTGCAGCCAATTGTCTCTCCCAAGCTTAAAGGGCCAAATCCTAAAGAAAAGCACTTTAGAAAGGGCCTTTGTAGCCTAAGTGGCTCAAACCATCACATGTACAGGGAACCAGCAGGTCTGGTGATTCATATACTAATGGTTTGGTTATCATCTCCCTAGTGTAAACCAGACAGAGAAAATGGGCACAGCCCAGAACATGACAGACTTTTCCTAACCACTCTTGAGGGCTATGACAATGGAATGGACCCAAATCCATCTGGAGGTACACTGCTTCTCTGTGCATGAAAAAAGAGCGTCTACAAAGTGAGTCAATTAAAAGCCTATGTCAGCAGCACTGCTTGTGGTACCCTGTGATGAAAAAATTACAGCCGATGCTCCTTCAAGATGGCAGCAGTCCTAAGCCAGCATTAGCAACAGGACCTACACGGGCAGGTGGGCTTCAGCCTTGTGTTTAGAGTGAGACTGATAGGCAGACTGCTGGCTGGTGAAGTGTTAGGTACAGAGACCTCCACCATATGGACCAGCTTGTGTTTCCAGTAGTTGAGATGCAGCAGGACTAATGTACTATTTACTGACCTTTCAGCTTTCATCTGCTTCAACGCATGAGATAACACAGCAGTCTTTGGTGGAGCTGTGACTGGTGGGGAAGGGAAAACAGTATAGGCTGCAGCTACATGCCTTATAGCAGGGTGCCTTGGAGCAAGGGTCCTGCTTCCCCTGTGTGCTCCAGCACAGCACCCTCTTCCACACTGCAGTGCTCCTTCCCAGCTGTGCTGATCCACCAACACACCGAAACCCACATATGACGTAACACAAAATGTCAGCACATCTCCACACATGCAAGGTAGCATACAGAGGTGTATCCATTGACAGCAGGGAGTCGAGGGGGGCAGCAGGGAAGAGACCTGTGATGCTATGTGGCACACCAGACCCACTAACCAGGTCCAGCCCTGAAGCAAGGAACTACATCACCCTACAAACCATTGCTCCTAGCTCTACCCTCCTGCTGCCTGTATCGTTCCTGTGTCATTCTGGGCCTTAGGAGTGGCTCAGGTCCTATTTTGGAAACAAAAAATTAAGCATTTTCAATCTTTATTTTACAAAAATAAACCAGTTTTGCCTGGAACTCTGTGGCCCCCAACTTTCCCCTCTGCCCCCACTCCAGTTCCTCTCCCTGGAGCTCCAGCCATTTCATGCCGCAGCCAGGCACTTCCTTGGAGGCTGCCAGTGCCACATGATCCTGCGAGCATCTGCAAGCAAGCACCAGGGAAAGGGGTTGCTGCCCTTTTGTGAACGCCTCCTCTTCCGAGGATCCAAGCTGGAAACTGCCTGAAGATGTCTCTTGGTGGCTCTGCCGTTTCTGCACAGGGAGAAGATCTTAGGCAAGTCACTCAGCGTACACACTTTAGGAAGGGATGTCTGTCCGTCCGTCTGTCCCTCTCCCTTGGATGGAAAAGTGAGCCCCATGAAGTTGCTTCTTGCAGTCGGTGGAGCTGGCAGGCTGTCATCCCACTGGCTGGCTCAGTGCTGGAAGCGTGGGGAGCTGATATGGGGTTGGTGGAAGGAGTGTGTGGCGTAAAGCACTTCTGGAGGCGGCGGCGGGCACGTCAGGATGGAGCAGAGCGGTTCGTGGGAGCTCAGCATCGAGGTAAAGTGCTTCATCTCCTCCGTCAGCTGCTTGATCTCCCGGCGCAGGGCAGCGTTCTGCCTCTCCAGGTCTTCGCTCTCCTGAAAGGACAGAACCGCACGGGCTTCCTCACCACTGGCGCTGCAGGGACGAGCTGCGGGCAGGGGGGTGCAGCCCCGCGCCTCTGCCCGCAGGGTTTCCGGGGTGGCATGTTTCCGGTAAACCCCGCGCGGAGCCGCGCCTGGGCAAACCCCCCTCCCCCGAGCAGCCGGGATGCTGGCGGCTCAGCCGCGCTCCCCGGGCCCGGCTTACGAGAAGTGACTGCGGCGTGCGCCCGCCCAGGCTTTCTCGCTCCCTCTCACGCACCGGCCGCTTCCCGGGCCGCCCGGCCGGGGGGAGGGCGCGCTCAATAACCGCCGTCTTTAACCAGAAAACCACCTGCCACAGGAAACCTGTCATTGCCCTGGAAAGAAAAGACTCACTGCTTCCTGCTAGCAACCGGGGAAACCGGCGGCACGGTGGGGAGGAGGGGGGATGCTTGAGTCAGAAGAAAAGAGAAACTGAGGCCTCACAAGAACTGAATTAATACTGAATAACAACAAAGGGGTTAATAGTGCTGCTCAGCCTTGCCCCAGTGATCCCAAGAGTACTGAAGCTTTTGCTGCCGCTACTGCTGCCAAAGTGCAGTCGGCTCCATCCAGCCTGGAGCATCACCGGCAGCAACCGACCATGGAGCCAGCAGCCCGGGCAGGACCAGAGGAGGGAGAGGACACGGCAGCAGGCTCTGCAAATTCAGCCAAGACAGCAAAAGCGGGACCCAGCACCCCGAGACCCTGGAAAGCTGCACCATCACCTCAGCAAAGCAAACCTGCCGCCCCTCTGCTGCCACACTGATTTGTGACGGTGCCCGCGCTCTGAGCACAGGTTGAATGAAACACACGGCAGTTACAGCGGCTGTCACAGCAGGAGCTCACACAGCAAAGGAGCATCTCTGATGTGGCTGGATGCTTTGGAAATCATCACTGACGTTGAGCTCGGGAGCTGATGGGAATCACCCAAGGGAACGGGAGCTCCAGCATCCCATGACTTATTCCCCTCAAAACACAAGCTACAAAGCCCTGGGGCAGACAGAGCTGCTGGCCTCTTTCATCCCACCAGAGCTCAAGCTGAGCTCAAGCTCTTGTGGGCAGAACCACATCAGAGAGGTGAAGTCCCTCATGCAGAGCTGACCAAAGGGAAAGAGCACTTAGGGAATAAACTCAGGAACAGCAGGGGATCACTGTCCACCAGGAACTGGAACAGCATTAGGAAAAATTCAATCCATCCTCTACTTGCCTCCCTGCATTTTTCTAGCTGCCTGCCAGGATCCTCTCTGAAACAAACTGAGCTTAGCCTGTCTGCTGCCATCTGCATGGCACAGCAAGGACCGTGTGCTATCAGTGCTAGCTGAGCAGTAGTAATCTTGTAAAGCTGGTGGTTTGTCATCCGCTCTAAGAGCAGAGCATTTTTTCTTGATGCACAGCTAGGCATGATTTTCCTGGGGGAGGATCAGAGTCCATATCCACTTCTAGGATTACCTTGGAGAGACTTCTGGCTCCCTGGAAGGGGTGTCTCTCCAACCCTCTCAGGCACAGTCACCCAGACTATCATTGCTGACAGATGTAATACAGACCAGAGCCATTTCAGCTCCAGAAGGATCACCAGCTACTGAGAAAAGAGTGGAATCTCTGTCTTAAACCCAGCTCCAGCTATGGACTGGGTGTGCTAAATAAGGAGGAAGGTTCAGGACCATCTTCTCATGAATTCTTCCCAAAAATGGAGGTATGGGGGAATACGAAGACCACTAAGTCGAAGGATGTTTTCTGGAACATGAGGCCAACTACTGCACTTTTCAGAGGGCAGCTGAACCCAGTGCAGGGATAAAGACGGCCCCTACCCACTGCAGGTTGTGTGTTCTGCATCCTGCCTGCCAATGGCCCAAAACACATGGCGCGGCACTTACCAACATGCAAAATGCAAAGGAGCTCAGCTGTGTGCTCCAACACTAACCACATGCTCCTGCCCAAACACACACAGCCAGAAGTGACCATTCCTCCTGAAAAGCAGATATCTAATTCTTCATACTAGGAAGAGCCACAGAAGTGCCCACAGTACCACAGGAGGAATGCAGGGCAGCAAGGCAAAACCAGGGAAGAATTCCACGCTAAACAACAAGAAAAGCCTTCAGGAATGCTACCATGGAGAAATGTAAAAATACTGGAAGATTATTAGTAGTTAGGCTGTGGAGCCTGTGAGGGAACAGACCAGAGGACATGTCCATTCAGCTCCATGTTGCAGCATCATACATACTAATGAATACAAATCTCAGAGAAGCATCCTTGTACACTGCTGCACCACTGCCTAAGTGATGGCATGCACAAAGCTGGGGAGAACCAGGTCGGGTGAGCCTGTGTTTTCAAAGAGCTTCTGAGCAAGTCAGAAGAGGTTAGGAAAGAAAATCTGTTATCCCAGACTGAGAGATAAAGGTGGATTTAAAGTAGCTCTGGCTGCAAAACTAAATGCTTTAGTGGCAGTTGCCCTGGGCTGTGTGCTCTCGTTATGAGCACTGACTCCTACATCCTGCCCTGACTTCACTTTTCCTGTCCTGGCCCAACTGAGCATCCCTGCTCCAATTCCCCATGGGGAATGCATGTTGTCCCCATGTGAGCCCTCAGCACTGGGAACAGAGAAGGATGGGAGTGCTCACCAAATGCAGTGTGTCTGCTTTCTGGGTCTGCCTCAGGCGGCTCTTCTGGGCAGCAATGCGATTCTTCTCCCTCCTTTGGACTTTCCTCATGTCATCAGAGGAGTCCTAGGGAAATAAGGCATGGAAATGACTGGGCATCCCCTCCCTTGCCATGCTCCTGCAGGGCCATAGGTGGGAGGGGGACACAGGAGATTACATAATTGAAGCACAGAACATGGGATACACACCCTTAGCACCAGGATAAAGCCATACCCCAGGGATGCATGATGCTTTTGGTGTCCCCATTACCAGGAGGAGCAAGTCTGCAAGTAAGCTGGGAAATGACCACTCTCTTTACCAAGACTCAGGCCTGTGATATGCCTTGAAGGACAAGAGCAGGAATCTCCTCGCAGAATAATTTGAATTCCTTGTACAGAAAACCTTTCCCTTTCCTGTCTCTCTGTGAGGATGTGGCACTGCAGACATTCCAGCTCCTTCACTAAGCCGTCTTTACAGAGATTAACCCTGTATTTTCCTCCTTTCATCCCACTAGGTCCCTCCTCCGCTTCATCACTCTCCTCCTTGAAGCTGTATTTGTCATAGACCCTTACAGTGCAATGTGGCCTCTGCTTTGTTTAACTAGACGGACTCAGAGCTTTTGGTTTTCCCCAGATCTCATTTGCTCCAGCTCTTTGATCTCCGTGCTTGCCCTTTTCTGGAGCCCCTTGGTAGCAATGCCTGCAACGCTGACTGCAACATTCCCAAGACCCTTGGGCAGGGGAGAGCACAGGTCTCCAGGCTCCAGATCATGAGCTTCATGCAGTAGCTGTTCTCTGCTGAGATCTGGTCCTGCTGCTGCCTTCTGACAGTTGAAACTGTCACACAGACTCTTTCATCTTCTATTTTCATATTGCACTACCTCTTTTGTAAACTCTTTAACATTCACACCACCACTTCTCCACGGGACTACAAGACTCAGCCACAAGAGTTATCTACCCAGCCCATCAGTCTGTCCACATCCTCTCCCCCCTTCACCCCACCCAGGATCTTTTCTTTGAACTTAACCGTTTTATCCTTGCCTACGATACCCTACAAATGCCTCAGATACAGCAGCTGCCACATCCTGCACCAAGTCCAGTCCCTATCCTTTGGCAACCATTGTGCTTTACCCCCTTCTCTAGCAGGATGCCTTCCCATCCCTGATTACAAGCCCAAAATCATCTGCCCTGATCACCCCCAAGATTTCTGAGCAAAGTCTCAGGTACTTGCCTGTCTGTAGCCCTACAGAAATGAGAGATGACAGGTATAATAAAGTTTAGACAGAAAAGGCAGTGGAAATACCTCAGGCTTGTGTCAGTATCTGCCAGCAGACAACCTACCATTAAGGTACTTACTGCAACAAATCAAAATCCCTCTGTCAAGCATTACCAAGATGAAAAATCTCTGAGGCTGAACAGGAAAGAGAGCAGACCCAAAGTGGCAAGCCTTTCCTGGTCCCAAGTGCTATCCACAGCAGCAGAAAGCCAGCGGGTTTCTCCTGAGCCATGGTGAGGAGGTGCACGCACAGGCTCCTCACCAAAGCACTGACTCTCACAGATGCTTCATGCCTTCTGCCTCCCCAGCATGTACCGCAGGGCTCACCGTTCCCCAGGGGTCCTGGCCCCGCAGTTGCCCCAGCACAGCACTAGGTAACCCGGCCTACCCTCTCCGCCCATACCCAGCTCCATGGCTGAGGCTCTGCCAGGACTCTTGGCTCAGCCTGCGTCCCTCTCACCACACCTGTTCCTAGAAAGCCCCACCATAGTGTGCTCTGAAAATGCTAGTGGTGGGTGCCACCCTGCCTCCTGCCCACCCATGGCCCACCTGGGAATGCTGGGGAAGAGTTCCCACTTTACCTGCTTGCTGGGAGGGGGAGACTGGCTGAAGCTGCTGGAGTCACTGCTGTCGGAGCTGTGGGGCATGGCTCCCGTCTCTGGTTCCCAGGGCCTCTTCAGCTTCCTTTGTACCCTTGGGATGCCTACCTTTTGTCTTGTTTCCCTTCCCTTTCCCCTGCCCAAGATGGCCCTTGGTTTCCCAGCTCTTGCCCGTCCCAGAGGCACACTGTCCTCCTGGCCTGTGCTCTGCCACTTTCTCTGCTCTCCTTTCCGAGCCTCTGCACCTTCCCTTTAGGTCTCAGCCTCCTGTGGTTTCTCAGAACCTCAGGGATGTAAGCTGAAAGTCACGTGGCCGGAAACTTTAAGGCGAAGAAGAAAAGTTACAGAAGAAAAAAAAGAAAGAAAGAAAAAAAAAAAGCACATCTGGGAAAAATGAGCTTCAAAATAGCCTGAAAAAACCCCGAAAAACACCCTCGGGCAGTTGAAAAACAGCGAGATGGGTTTTCTCCGAGATAAACAGCAGAGATGGAAAGGAAGAAAAGCCCCAGCTCTGGCTGTGAAACCTGGACCCTCAAAGGAGGGCAGTGTGGAGGAGGTGCTGCCGAGAGCCCCAGAAATTCCAGGGGCACCATGCACAGTGCCAGCCCTGCACGGGCAGGAGGGCATTCCAGCCCCGGGCAGCCTCCACATCCCAGCCCAGGGGGGGAACTCCCAGGTAGCCTCCCACCTCCCCAGTGCCACTGACACAGGTGCCAGGGAGGGCCGGGAATCCTCGGCAGGTGCCATGCCAATACTGGCTGTGCCGATGGCTTGCGTGTGTACGATGGAGCACTTCGTACTTCCAGTCCCACTAAGAAGAAAGGCTCAGGATTGTAGAAGGTTTGGACTGGTTTCAGTAGGGCTGGTATTTTCTGTGAGGCAAAGCTTTTTAGAGCCTTAAAACATTTGTTAGTACCTCACCACTGCTCTGTTAAGGGGCGTATCAACCCTGGTACATGAGGTACTGTAAACATAATGGCTTATGGATCCAAAAGCCAAACCTGAGACCTAATTCTCACTCCACATCATGGTATGAGCTAAACTACACCCCAGAGGATGCAAGACTGCCATGCTCCCCTCTATCCCCCTCTTACCACAGCTGTCAATATACAACATGGGGTAGAACTACTGGGAGACAGGAGCATTATGGCATGTTGGAGGTAATTTCCTTACTATTCTGCTGGCACCCAGCTTGGATATGGCCCATGAAGAAGGCATCAAAAAGAAGCTGCTCTGCAATGCTTTGTTTCTCCCTTGATCTACGCTATGTGAGACTACATCCATCCTTAGTAGGAGCCTCAGTAGTCTGAAGATGTGTGAGCAGTCCCTGAGACAGCAGTGCTTCAGGAGGTCCCTCAGGGTACATACACCATGCTAAGGGCTCTGGATGTGACAGTGCAGGAGCAGGGAGTGTCAAAGCACGAGCCATTTCCAGTCTATCTGCTTGTGGCACCACAGCCAACGGGATGAAGCACAGCTACAAGACAACAGGCTCTCCACCCACAGACAGGAGCACTTGCCTTTAGAGCCACTAAGTTCTTGCATGCACCATGAGGAGAATATGCAGAAACAGACATGAACCCATCCATGGTAACCCACTTCTGTGGAAAGCAGCAATTCCAAGTTCCCACCTGCATATCAGTGTTTTGGTTAAGTTTCTTCTGCCTCTAGCAGGATCAGCAGCATGGCAGCAGCACTTGAGATGTGGTTGTCATCAGGGCAAAAGCATGAGTAGCTTTCAGTTTGCCTCCTTATTACAGCACAGAAAGCACACGCTCAGGGCACAGTGCAAACTTGCATGAACATTGCTGGCATTTCTTCCCAACCCTGACACTCATGGAGCCAACATGGGGGCAAAAGCAAGAACTGTGCTGGGCTAGCTATGGGCTGGGCAGCTCAGGGAAGTCACCTGGCCTAGCTCCAGAAACAAAACTGCCTCATTTTGGCCTATTTCCCTTACTAGAAACATCCCTTGTCACTGCATTATCCACTGTTACCTGAACACTTCACAGCCTGGAGTGTGTATTTTTCTCCCAGTGCGCTGCAGGGAAACATAAAGATCATCCACACTTTCAGACGTGGCTGCAAGGATTTGCTTGCTCAACATGAGACACCCTGAGGGACCCCATCTCCTGACCACACAGCTGTGTGTTGCAGGCAGGGCTCTCCTGGTGTGGCCAGCTCTGGGACAGGAGCAGCCAAAGGCAGGGTGTTGAGTTCAGGCCTTCCAAAGCTGTAGCACAGCTATTGAAGTATCCATTTGCTCGCTTGCATCACTACACTTCGTCTGAACTCCACAACCCTGAACAGCATTTCCTTTCCAGGAAGCATGCCACTGGATTCCCGCCCTCCTGAGGAAACCCCATGCTCGTCTTCCGGCAAGTGGAGCTCAGAGACTGCCTGCCCTTCCCTGCCCTGCTCCACAGGCTGCTGGTGCTCAGAGAAGGACAGGACAGAGGGAGCTCTCTCCTCAGGGTAAAATATCCTTGTTCTATCACTGGACAAATGAGCTGAATTTCTTCCTTTTGTACGTAGTGAGGCTGGTGGCTGAAGGGAGAGGATTGGGAAGGCTCTGTGGGCATTGGCAGGAGGCAGTGCGGGGAAGCTGGATGTCCTGGTAGGAGCTGGGCGGTCAGTGCAAACCTGGCAAGAACGCAGCTATGGCAAAGGCTGATCCACGGGAGGAAAGCTTTGAACTGCACCCTGGTGTGCTCAGAGCTGGGCTTTTAATCAACAGCTGATGGAGAAATCTCAGGACAGAGAGACATTGAGGGAGAGAGTTTGAACACTTGGTCTTGCTGAACAGGAGGAAGAGAGCATTCTTCTTCCCTGCTTGGCCAAATAACACCCCTTGTCATCAAGCTGACTACAGTGCTAATGAATTTCTGTCACTTATGAGAGTGGATAAGCGTGCTGTGAATGACAGGGTCTCCTGGTGGAAAGGTGGCAGAGCCTTCACTGTGCTCCCCAGGGCTGAGCACTCTAGAGAGAGCTGTGACCTCCCAACCAGAGCAGCAGAAACAACCAGTTTGGCTTCACCAGCATCTTCTCACAGCTTTCCAAGTGCTGCCCTGGGCACCTGCTGCAGGCACAGCATGGGGAGCCAATATCCTGCTGCCCCTACCAAGGCTAGCTGTCTCCCCTGCTACATAACAACAATGTAGGCAGCCTCCTATTTCTGTGCTTGATTTAAGCAACGAAGTTAATGCCATATATAATGTCCCCTGACTTGCTTTCTGGGATCATTTAGGTTTTCTTGATCTTAATCACAGTGGCTGTGAAATCACTGTCAGCGGCATGGGATGAACTCATGTTAGGTTATTGCCATACGAGCACCTTGATGGAACAGGAATATTTCCCGAAGTTTTTAGGGGAGGGATGGCACTATCCAGTTTGTCATTTGTCCCTTCTGAATAACAGCAGGTACTGCTGAAGGGAGTCCTGCTCCCCCCAGACAGAGAGACTCTGGAGGCTGGGCTTAGTGTGATCTCAACTACTTTAGAAATGGTTTGAAAGCAGTAAGATGCAGTTCAGCAAGAACAAATGCAAATGTAAAGCAAAGTGAGATGTAGGTAGATGAGCTGGGGAATAACCAACTGGGCAGCAGAATGGCAGGGAAAAATCTGGGGGCTGCAGATCATCATAAACCAAAGCATCACCAGCAGTGCGGAGGTGTTGCAAACGGACTGGGTATTGGCCTGGGGTGCTAGGTGCAGGGCAGAGGAGACAACTGTCTTGTGCTGCCTGTGCAGGGCCAGGACCCATTCAGAGTTCCAGGTCCAGAAGTGAAAAAGTCCAAAAGAAAACAATACAAAGCATAAATACACAGAAAAGGAAGAAATTCAGCTCTAAGAGAAAGGAGTAAAGAAGATAGGTCCGTTTAGCCTAGAAAAGAGAAGTCTTGGGGGTGGGAAGTAGGTGAAGAGGAAGGAGTAGTCTCTGATATGTTGTAATGGAAAGGGTGATCAGCTGTTTTCTGTGCAGCCAGCACAAGGTAAGAAGCACCAATCTCCAACTGTAGCAGAAAAGGTTCAGGTCTGAGGTTCAAAGCAGGATAAGATTAGGAAGACCTTGGGATGGGCAGTTTGAGAAAGTTATTCAAGCCCCTTCGTATAAAGTAGCTGGGAACAAACCTCTATCAGGGTCCAGGTTGAATCCTGCCTCTGTAAGGACAGGTTAGGGTTATGTTTCCAGCATTTAAATGGGGAAGAAAAGAAAAAGTAAAAAAGCTACTAAGTTAGGCTGCTCAGAGCCCAGAGAGCATAAGACATTTCCTAGCCTTAACTGCAGCCAGTCCCTTCACCTCCAAAACCCAGAATGGTCCCTATGTCCCACCTGTGGAAATGGCTTCCTCAACACAGGTCACCACTAGAGTTTCCTCGTAAACCTGCTTCAGGCTTATGGCAGCAACATTCAAAACTGCATCTCACCCCATCCATGTCACCCATCTTGTTTGCATGGCCACCCCATGCACAGTGCTATTTAAAAATCCAACCTAGAGCAGCTACCAACTTCAGCCTCCTGAAAACCACCAAGGTTGCTTCTGCTTCATATGTAGCACTTCATGCAAATGATTTCTTACAATATTTGGACAACTGCAACAATTTGCTTCTCATTCTTCACATGAGTTTGACAACCGCTTTGTGGAATTCAGTGCTGGTAGGAGATGTCAAATGAATGGTGGCAAATAAAGTCCTTGCTCTCTACCAGACAAGCTTCTGCCACGTCCTGCTCTGTCAGCAGGTGTTGATCCTATCTGTGATATGGGCCGTTTACCCAGCTAGCAGGATGGCTTGTCTCCATCATTATTTCAACTCTGCTATTTCACCTCTGCTGAGCTGAGTGACTGTGAGAGCAAGTTTGTAGCAGGAGAGCTCAAGAGTAGTCCCACCAAATTCATCCCAGCTAGCAAAGAGCAAACACCCATCACACAAACGCTTTCAGTCTTTACTGGGCACAGCCTGCCAATATACAGGAAAAAGATACTTTACACCCAAATATCTGGCAAATGAGAAGGGCTGTAATTCAAGCACACTTCATTTACACCTTCATGCCACATAACATGCTGTGCTTCATAACTGCATGACCCACAAAGGTTTCTTCCCCAGAATAGCTGTGTTACCTTCATCACTGTCCTGTGGTTAGAGCCCCCTCTGATACACCTCTTCTCTATTTCTTCACAAGCTTTCTAATGCTCATCACCTCAGCACTGACTGCTTCAGGGCTATTAATAAAGCTGTTTCCTCAGCCACCTTTTCAGGTGTGTGTGGGTGGAGTTATCCGTATTTAACAGTTGCAAAACAAGAGAAGAAGAGAGATTCAGGTCATAAATACTCATTTACTTTGGGCGCAATTAGGATCTAATTTTTCAGTGGTTTTTTTTTTCTCTATATAGAGATTTTATTTAACCAAACCCTGGCTCTTGATGTCTGTGACTGCAGCTGCAAACTTTTGAGCACTTCTGTAAATCACCTCCTGCAAATGAGGAAGACAGGGCTACTCCTGTGAAGGCTCTTCTTTATGTGGCTCACCGACTTACAGAGTAACTTCGAGGCCCAGGCAGACACAGACCCAGCTCTCTAGGGAGGCACCAAGTGTCTACCCAGGAGACCCTACTTTCTTCCTGCAGTCCCTTGCTTCACTGACTGGATAAGAGTTTCCCAGCCCCCCTTAGAAAGCAGGCAGCCTAGCTGAGCAGCTCATTGTTTCCTCTGGCTGAGGTCCAGCCTGGGTGCTGAAGAGGTGGTAATCCAAGGCAAAATGCAGGAGGTGACCATATGCACAGGACAGCTGAAGCCAGGTTGACCAGCCAAACCTGTTGCTGGCAATTTCTTCTTTAATGGTATTGGTAACGCTTTTTATGTCTATGTTTCAAAAGAAGGAAACTATAGAAATGTGCTAGCTTTCCAGACACAGACGTAGAGCTCCTCATAGCTGGGGTCTATCTATACCCCTCTGGAGGAGGAGAGAAAGCCTGGCCAAAGCATCCCAGCTCAAGGGTTGGCATGATGTTGGCAGCATCTGACCTCTAATTTAGCAGTTTCAGTCTTCAGACACAGATAATTAGTTCACCCCAGGCTATTGAAAAGCTGAACCACTGTCTCCTCCTCCTGTCCAGTACATACATCTAACCTGTTCCTGGCAAGGATTTAGCAGCTCATGAGTAAATATTCAGATGTGCATCTACATGACTCTGCAGATCAGCAGACCCCAAATCCTGGTAGAGTACATCGATTTAGGGCCAAACTTGCTCTCACTGCTGTCTTCACAAGCCCTGTCCAACTTCTGGAATCTGGTCAGAAATGGACCGGACCATCCAACCACGATGGATGTGTACACACTTGGGGTGCCAAAAAGGCTCAGCTACCAGATGCTTCCCCAGTCAATCAGGGCTTCTTTGGTTCCGCTGCCTGGGCTGAGCCCACCGGCTGAACTATCCATGCGCATGGACGGGGCATGCGGAGGGTGCAGATGTTGTCTGACGGTTTGACTCATCTGGGTGTCAGTCTCGTTCAGTGATGGTGGGGAAGGCCCAAAGAGGAAGGGCAGTGACCCGTTTAACCAGAAGGGCTGATCCACTCGGGGGTAGACTTACCGGTACTGGTAAGGGACCATAGCCAAGCTTCCTTTGTGCTGCCCAGCATGTGAATTCCAGGCTACACAAGAGCAGGAGAGACATGTGGCTGTCCAGCCCTGCCACTGTGGCAGCAGGACCCAACTTTGGGCCTCTGCTAGTGCTGCAGCAAATCCAACCACATCAACCAGGCGGCAGAAAATTGTGCTCCCAGGGGGTGATCATCGCCACACAGGGCATTTGATGTTCACTGGGCGTTGGCTGCAGCCATGATCCATGGCATGGGGGTGGAGGATGAACGCGTTACTTGTGTCTTAAATGAGTACATGACCTCCATGACCCCATTCAGAGGAAAGTGTTCTTCAACACCACCTATCACCATAAGACGTGTTCAAGCCTCCTAAGGATTTAGTACAGCTTATTTAGGGTATGTTCTTGTGGCTAGATTCTGAGACACCCATCTCAGCAGAAGATAACTGTCAACAGCACTCATGTTAGTACTGTACTCCCACCCCAACTGGATCTGCTTCAGTTTTGGCTTGAGAAGGGTGTATAGACTGGTTCTCCCTCCCCATCTGGTGGGAACAAGTGCTTCCCAGACCTATGGCTCATGCAGCGTGGTTGGAGGAGGTGTTCAGCACAAGTATCTGTGCTGATGGATGCACGTGCAGCGAGCTTGTGCCTGGAGCTGTGTGGTGCTTGTACAAGCAGTGCTGGAGCACAGAATGTGGGAGGCAGCGCAGCTGAGGACAGGCAGCGTGGAGCAGAGCGGCTGTGAGGAGCGGGCAGGGGAGCTGTGCAGAAGGCATGCTTGGCGCCCGTGCGAGAGGCACTGGTTGGCAGCACCACACTGGCAGTTACCAAAACACACGCACAAGTGCGGGCGGCCGCGTCTGCCCGGGCACTGCACCGGCGCAGGCTGGCACAGCCCCAGCGGGCACACACAGCGCTCGCCTGCTGGCAGCAACCCAGGACAGCAGCAGGGTGCCACGGGAGGCGGTGGAAGAGCTGAGCCCCTGCCGCGCACCGGGCCTGTCCCCCAGTGTCCCCAGCAGGCCAGCTCAGGGCTCCTCACGCCTTCTTGGGAGAAACAGGAGGAGCGATGCCGATGGTTCACCGTCTGGTGGTCGCGGAGGGAGGACCTGCTTCATGATGCCTATTTCATAAGCTAAGGGGGCTCATGAACCCCCACAGCTTTCCCAGGGGGCTCAGAGCAGCAGATGGAGGGATGGGGGGGGGGACAGTTTCAGGTGACCATCGGTCCTGTGCTTTCCACCGTTGCATTTCTGTGCCCCAGCATAGAGGTGACATGACAGAGGTGCTCCCTAACCAGCCTCCCCAAGCATGACTGCTATCCCTATGGTCAGCACCAGCGCCCAGACACAGCTGACCTGTGGGCTTTCAGTGGCACCTTATCCCCAACAGTGCTTTGAAGGTGGGATGTGGGACAGATGCAGCACCCTAAGCTGTGCCAGCAGTGCTGCTGCAAGGCCCTGGCTTAAACAGCCAGTCCTCCTGCTGCCACTAACTGTCATACTGGCTTCAAAGAAGGGACAGGAAAAAGACAGAAACTCTTTCCTGCTCTTCTTTACCTGAACCCCAAAGTAGGTGCCCAAGAACCATGCCATCTTCTACCTTTTTATAAGCCACACTTTTCGACTTGAGTTCTGGGTATCCTTGTTTTTCGTATCAATACCAGATCGGTTGTGAGCCCTCTGAAACCGCTGACCAGCGAGGCCTCTTGTCCACCTGCACAAACCAGTTTGCTGGCTCTGTGAGAAGTGTGTCAATTTACCAGTTTGAAATGAGTTGTCTTTCCATTTCTTTGAACATCTTGTGAGGGGGTGAGCAGACAAACAGACTTGTCTCTAAGCCGGGCATTGCTCCGCACATCTCTATCACACAGCTTTTCACTAGTTTCTGCTCTAAACTAGCAGGACTTTTAGTCTCCCCATAGGAAAATATTTCTGCAACCTTAATTTAGGTCAGCACCTATCTTTGGATGTCGCCTGTTTTCACAGCAGGGCAACCAGAAGCCAGCACAACACTCCAGGAAAGCAGCCTTACAGTCATCTACGACGGCATTACGATTATAAAGCATGATGTACTCTTCTTTCTCCCATTCTTCATGCAGCTCTCCTCCTTGTCCCACTGCTGCACAGTGAGCAGGACCCACCAGGCAGCTCTACCCTGAATTTGGAGCCCAGCCTTGCACTCATTGGCACTCTCATCTAAACCAGCTTGGTGGCAGTTGGCACTTAGGCATGCTCCAGAGAATGGCTGGGAGAAATGCTGCTACAGCAGTGCACAAACCCAGCCACCGAGCATCCTCAGCCCTTGCAGCCTCAGTGGATGGCTGCTGTCAGGTGAAGAGATGTGCCCCAAAACCCTGCCTGAACGAGGTTCCGTGTCACACCCACGGTGTCCTGGCAGGGTACACTGGCAGCCTGCATTGCTCCTAAAACTTGTGCACATGAGACAGTGACCTACAGGCAGCGGAGCGGGTGCCTGCAGCCACACGTAAATCAAGTCTGCACCTCTCCCTCGCAGGCACAGTGAACACCTTGTGCCGGCACCTGGGGATGCTTGTTTGAACCAGTGGCTTTGGTTGTGCTAGCCTGTTACACTGACAGCATGCAGTGCTATCATTCTGCTTGGGCCACAGCAGTGTTAGCAGGCATCAGAACCTGCCTAGCTTAGCCACTCACCCATCCTCTGCTGGCTGGAGCTGATGAATGAATTAGGTCACTTTGCTTACAAGGAAGGTCTGCATAGAAGAAAAAGGATGCTTCACTCAGCAAACATCTATACAATGCAGCAGTGACTCTGCCTGGCACCCACGGAGTTTGCCTCTGTGCAAAAGGCAGTAGCCTATGTACTGCAAGGCACTTGCTGATACTCACATGTTAACTCTTGCTGTCTGGTTACCAGGCATTCAGCATCACCTTGCAATGAGCTGTCAATAGCCGTTTTATCCTCAAACAGAAACTACGTGTTAGGCTCCCTAAAGGCTGCACTGTATTGGGGAGCCCACAGGCCTGTGGCAAAGCCTTGCTGCCCACTTCCCCCTGATGACCCCTGGCCATTTCAGCCTAAGCGGGTGTCCAGCAAATCCAAGCAGACTGGATGATGATGCTGGAATTGGGGCCATGGCAAAGCAGAGGCAGGAACTGCAGTGTCAGGAGTCAGGACTTCCCCTGACGGTGCCACAGACGACAACGCAGCAAGTTCATTCTGCAGAAACTAGATAACATCAGCACAAGGTGGTGGTTACTGGCAAATGATCCTGTTCCTGAAGCTGCATCTGAGACGTGACAGGCTGCAGCGAAACCTCCCTGTCACACAGACCCAAACTCTGATTTTGCTGAGACTCATGCAGGCTTCTGGAAGTAGCTTCTTGCTGGTATTTCCTAGGAACTCCAGCTTATGCCACTGGGAGTCAGGGCTGGAAAAGCCCACCAGCTGGCTAATACGGGGCCTTTTTGTTTAATAGAGTCCCTTGAGATGGACAGGGATGTGGAGCAGTCAGTCCCCCACTGACCCATCTCCTGCCTCAAGTGACAGAGCTAACCTTTCCCCAAGCCCCATGGCACCCAGCTCACACTGCGCTGGACACAGGGCTGGAGAGAGGAAAGCCATTCCTTTATCAGTGGGGAACCAAGAGCCTGTCTGCGCAGAAACATGTAGAATGGCTAAGCTGTATTAATATTGGAAGTGACTGAAGTGCAGTAAACCCCTTGGCAGATGCTTTTACTCAGAATTAAAGTGGTCTTGGTACAACTGGGTTCACTGCCCGTGTGTCCCCGAGCAGGCTTTGCTCACAAAGAGCTTACCACAACAGGCGGTCATACCTGCTGCCCGTTCTGCTAAATGCATCCCCTGGGCTGGAGTCCACTTGAGTCGATCACTCCACTTAAAAAAAGCCACTTTAATGCAGCATCAGAGCATCTGGCAGAGGGTTTTACACCACCACACCAGCCCACCGCTTTAGCTAACTTGGGTTAACTTCTTGCACACCTTGACAGATAAACCCAAAGGCTTAGTGATGTTAAGCTCACTCATCCCACAACCACACACTGACCTGCAGCCAAGCTCTTACCTGAACTCAGCCATAGACAGTGTCTGGGCAAGTTGCTCTGCACCTCCCTGACAACCTCAGCCCCTACCCCAGGTCCAGCTCTCCTCCTCTGACTCCCCACATGTGCAGAGAGGGGATGAAAAGTGCCTTCACTGGGCAGGAGACCCAGCTGTGTGCAGGCAGAGCCATCGCCGATGCTGGGGGAAGCATCAGCTGTGCCTGGAACGAAAAACAAGCTGGCAGCAGCTCCAGGGGTTCAGCCACAGAGAAAGGCCAACCCCAACCATGCTGTCACTGGTGCAAGCCCTTCCCAATGGCCCTGCCCAGTGAGAGCCAGAGAGACCCCCAGCTACCTGCGAGGGTTTTGATCCTTGGACAGAAAGGGGTTAGTGGCAGATCCACTGCCAGTGAGCTCCTTTCTGTCAAGGGCTGGTGCCGTGTCTGACAGCACCCATCCTGCTGCACCCATGTCCTGGCTGGAGATCCCCCTGGAACCCACCAGCCGCATGGTTTTGGGAAGCTCATGCCCTTGACCAGGGGCAAGGGACCCACCTGGCTCTGCTCTCCAGGGCAGTTTCCTGAGCCCAGCAGGAGCACAGTGACTCCACAGGGGCAGGAGATGACTGTGGTCCTATTCCCATGACTCGTGTCTGCCTCCCTTTCCAATCACTGGCAACCAGTGATCACAAATAAGAGATAAGTGCACAAAGGTGGGGGGAGCCAGCTGATATTTCCAGGCTGAGGGAAGCAGTGTTTGGTTTTTCTCATTCCTTTTCAATCATCCTGGCAACATAGTTTTGCCTGCTTCCGGTCCTGCTGCCCAGCCATGGGCCAGTGCCACTCAGTGCAGGCTGGCATCACAGTAATCAAAGAAGTTTTCATATCTCTTGATAAATATCAAGGCTGGGGATTTTTGGGGCTTGTTTTCCATTAAGTGGAGTAGAAGAACCAATGAGGACGAAGATAAATGATTACCTGCTGCCCTTGGCTCAAAATGAAACAAGAGAGGCAGGTCATTGTCAAAGGTTAATTAATACTGCTTACCGCAGTGTCACAGAGTCCCTTCAGCCCCTACTGAGAAGGGCAAACACAAAGTGAGAACAATACCATGAAAAACTGCAGAGTAACGGCCTCCAAGCATCCTTTGTACACGGTAGACCACAGGACGAGGGGGCTGGATGCCCTTGCACCCAGGGAAGCACACAGGGGGGGACATGGAGCAGTGAGTGGGGAGAAAAGGAGAAGGAAAGGAGCCATAGCTAAGCTTTGGGGAGCACAATGGGCTGCTTAACCGCTCTGGGATGAGATGGCTGCAGGAGAGAGGGGTGAGGAGCTGGCAAGACTGGGGATCTTTGTGGGGAAACTGGGTTCCTGCTGCCCATGGGCCATGCAACTTGCCAGGAGTCTGGTGGGAAGAAGGGAGTCAGGCGTGGAGCATGGAGCACTGTATCTGGACGCCTAGCCTATCACCCCAGCAATGCCTCTGGCCTGGTGTTCTGGGGCAAAGAGGCACCCAAGTTTCCCTGGGGAAGAATAGGTGAGAGTGGCTTTTGCACTGGGCTAATACAGGAAGGACGTCAGGGAACTGGGATAAGCATCTAAGCAATGGAAATGTGATGGGACTTATCTGCCTGCAGATGAAATGGCTGGGAAACAGCTCACATCTCTGACAAGAACCATCTGATATCATGGGATGGCACCACAACTATAGAATGGTTTGGGTTGGAAGGAACCTTAACGATCACCTAGTTCTACCTCCCTGCCATGGGCAGGGGCACCTTCCATTAGAGCAGGCTGCTCCAAGCCTTTGTGTCCAACCCGGCCTTGAAAACTGCCAGGGATGAGGCAGCAACAACTTCTATAGGCAACCTGTTCCAGTGCCCCAGCATACTCACAGTGAAGAACTTCTTCCTTATATCCAATCTAAACCTACCCTATCTCAATTTAAAACAGGTGCTTTGTGTCTTATCCCTACATGCTCTTGTAAAAAGCCCCTCTCCAGCTTTCTTGTTGGCCCCCTTTAGGCACTGGAAGCTGCTCTGAGG